>OZ037997.1:4979309-5009309 GCA_964035705.1 Porites rus | reverse complement strand
TTTCGTCCACGTCGTAGTTCTAGCTGGTTGCTCAAGTTCCCTGTCCCTTTGATGGAGTCAGGGGCACCCAACGACTGTTTTCTGTAAAGTATCTGTTCGGAGAAGCAAACATTGCAGAGAGTTTTCTGTTGCTTGAGGACGCCCGGCTACAAATTTCTAGATGACCGTTCCATTCATGTTCAATTTTCGAAACTTATCTAATAAATTCCCAACGATTTTCTGAAGCTTAATTTTTGACATTTCACTCCCCAAATGCTGTCTTTCGTAGAAGAAGGAAACCTTAAATTTAGGAGTCAGAAAAATCTCACGTTCATAAAATGATAAATTGCATCTAAGATTTTCGAGAAAATAATACTGAAGCCCTTGTAATTTCGAAAAGACTCACTGAGTCTCCCTAGCATGACCGAACAGATACAAATTTTTTAGCGCCACTCAGAATGTATTTCTACAGATCTAAAAGTACTCTGGATAGCCTAAAGGTGTTGTCAACGTATTTAGGAGGAAATTATCGTTGGGTATCCCTGATTGAGTTGTGAGAAGAGGAGGCTGAGTGAGTTGGTGAGGCATAGAGGAGGGTTTACGAACATTCGCCTACGAGTAGTTTAGCTGACGTTTTCTAAGTCGTAGCCTGCATAGAAGGCGCTAGGAAATAATGGGCGGCAAGAAAGAACAGGCTCACATAAGATTGTTCTTACTGTTATTGTTTTATATGTTGAAGCATTCTTGTTTTGAGGGAAAGTTCAGAACTGGCTCGACGAAAAAACGCAGCCACTTGACAGTAAACGTGTTTAAATCGAATCAATCAAATTTCATCTAACTCAATTCGCGATCGCCTGAAAGCGCATGGGTTCATGGAAAAACTTTGCCTTACGAATTACCCCCGTTTATAATTAGGATCTCTTAAACCATGAGTGAAGTCTTATAAAACTTGACCAAGCACGTTAGCGAAAGGACTTAAGACGTTTGCGGAGTGAACAGGACATCGGTTAGCGAAATTGACGAAACTACTCGTAGGCGAAACGACCGGTCACCGCGGAGACAAAACGGTTTCAAGGTGAAGAGGATTGTGTAGAGACTACTCATCATAAGTTCAGGAAGAAGGGTGCTATATTTAAATCACACGAGGATGATATTAAAAGAGATTTGAAATGGTTGGTAGCGAACAGACAAAGTTTCTAAAGCGGTGGCCGATGTTGCTCTCATTTGCAGTAAGTGCCGTAAGCATTTGCGGGAAAATGTCAGGTGCGTGGGGATTAAAAAATTTCTTGCCGATCATAGTATAAGATGAAATGGTACCAGAGCGAAACGACAAAAAGGGAGAGTGGAAGAACTGACAACGTCCTCACGGTGTATACGGACAGTTGTTCTTCTCTTTTCCAGTTGTCAGGATAAAGGCCTTCTGTTCTTACTGATGTACCTGCACCTCTTCGGTGGGTATGCGCATACAGCAGCAGTAGATTACCTGCTAGTAAAGAAGTCGTATCTTGCAGCGCGAACGATGATACTTTTATTCGGGCCGTGACTAATGCTCTCCTGCCATCTTGGACGTTGACACTTAGATCATGCGGCCGCGATCAATGTACCTCTCACGATGTACCTACTTGCATATAGTCATAAGATATGTGTCGTAATTAAGGTCTTAGTATCATTAAAATAGAGAGAGATACAAGCAGTTTGGCGGCTGATATTACCAGGAGCCCAAAACGTCCTTTGGCCCAGAAAAGTGACGAGGATTGGTGAGGTCATTTAGGGGGCTCTGGTTTCTGCGGATGCGTATGTAATGCCGTTATATGGTGATTCAGGTATGAGAGAGCAAGAAAGTAGCCGCAATGTTTTTGTCATTATGAGTTGTTACAGGTGATGTTCTAGATCTCCTAAGAAACGACTCTTCGCGTGATTGAATGCCGGGTACATTTTTTTCCAGGAGAGAATGAAAGACGTATGAGTCAGCCCGAAACTGACGAGAACGGTACCGCATTTACACGACGTCGACAATTATTTTGTTTGGAAACAAAGATTCCAGTAAGCATAGATCCGTTTACCTCGAATAATTGCATCGGCACTGCACAGTTCTAACGAATCTCGTTTGCTATGAGGGTTTTAGGCAGTAAATAAGAAAGCTATTCGCGTCGAAGGTTGCATAAAAAATAGACAGCAACAGCTGAGGTACGCATAGGGAAGGCCATATATTACGATTTGGTCGGTTAAAATGAATGGCAACAAAAGCGAATCAGAAAATAGTCCGGGCAGCGCCAATTTTTAATTTGAAAATGATACCATGAAATAAGTCACGACGACCATCACAAATAATCTTATACTTTTCTTATACTGTTCATACATAAATACAAAGAAAACCTGATAGAACTGTGGTTAAATGTGGTGACCTCTTTTTGTTGTACAGCACTATTTATAGGTTTTCACCACTTGATGTCTGGCGGGAGAGGATAGAGCCTTTATCATGTTGACTGGTTCAGACTAATTATTTGTAGGGGTTAATTAGAGAGAACGATGTTTCAGATTTACTTGTAACTTGTAAGAACAATTTTAGAATTAAAGAAAAAACAACTACAGCTTAACGCGCGCGGTGAGTATTAACTGATAGCTGGTAAGATAAGGCACATCAGGTGGAAATTGTTCGTGGGCATCATTGTGGAAGATTAAGCAGAGCAAGAACTGGGAAAGTTCTCTAATGGAACGAGAAACAAACATCAGTTCAATTGACTTTGACAAGAAACAGCTAGTAACTCAAGAAAATGACTAAAAAGTTAAAAAAAGACTTTTAAAATTTTATAAAACACACTGAATCAATAACAGCATGAAATCAAAATCAACATCGTAACAATAGCAAAAAATTACCGTTTCATTCGCGCGAACGATCGATTGGAGCAGAGTAAGCAGCAATAGAATAGCACAAAGTAAACGAACTACTTCTATCTCCTATCACGGAATAGAACGCAAGGTCATGTTGACAGAAACTTTGCCACTGACAGTTTTCTTTGTGGATCTCAGAGTTTGATCAGCCTGGGGAGATTGTAATCGGTACTTTCTACCGTACGTATACATCATCGGTACTAAACATGTTGATGAGTGGCTTGCTTGAATACCTGGCTAGCTTGAAAAGCTTTCTTGAATACCTAACAATCCACGATATCTACGTAAATGAAAACCAAACACTGCGGGTCTTACGCTTGCAAAGTGGAAAAAATAGTAGTCAACTTATTGTGGCAACTGACTACAAACTACTACAAAGTAGTGACTGACGTTCTTCCTTTGTTTTCAGCCGTTCTTGTCGCGTGCGGATGAAACTCTTGTAGCACTGATGTCAATAATTTACTTTAATTTTCTTCAGTTTCTTGAGTTTATCGTCTATATGTACTAAAAGATTTGAATATTCATATGCTTAATCAGTAGCGAAAGTTCATAGAATGGACAGTACCTGTGGGTCTTGCACTGTCTCTTCCTTGGTTTTGAGGTTTTCCGTCACTTTCTAATACATCTAAAGAGAAAAAAGACCGTCAAAACCAAGACTGACCATGTGTGTTTCTTCGGCAGTTCAAGTCTTCTCGCTGAAACTATTATCTTGGCGGTACTATTCTGTGTCCATTACTACCAGTTCTCTAAAGCGTGTGCTGATTACGGTCAGCATGTAATAGACAAATGCCTGCTGGCCAACTTATCGTAAGCATCGTATGCCTTTTGTTCTTCTTTAAGGAGGGAAGCAGACGTATCTCGATAATTGAATAAATGGAAGATGGAACTTAGATCAAAGTCACTGTTTTTTGTCGACGGTTCGCAACTTTGCGGTCTTTGCGCTGAGAACACTGTCGGTATCTAAAGTACTAGCAAACACAAAAAGATCTAAAAAGACTGACACGTGTAATAGTTTGATATAATGTTAAATGCCTGTAGAGCAAGCAGTTTCTTTGGGTTGGAGACCTCTCTTCCAGGCTGCAGACATTGATTATTGTGTTTATCCTGTTCTGCGAAGGAACTAATTCAACTTTAAAAAGCATTCAGGAATCAGTCACGCACTTCTTGACCGATGAGCTCTGATAAAAAGTATTTGGAGGTTGACCCTCTTCCAGTTCCTACGTGTACGTTGAATAGCATTACTACATATTTACCTTGCAGTTTCTTTTGGTAAAACAAATTCGAGGAGGTGGCAACTTTAATTTTATGTGTCTCAATCCAGAGGAACTGCACTTGTTAAAGCTTTCCATGTTTCAACTTCATGAAGTGAGAGACCTCGACGGAGTATTGCTGGTAGTAAGGGAGGATAAACTCCCGTGAACGTTTTGCTAAACAACGCAATAACGGATTTCGTACAAAGTAGATACACAGAATAACTGAGATGCATTACAGTCTCCATTAAAAATGTGGAGAGCCTCCGCATCTATGTCACACTCCAACTATTTCCCGTTCATGTAGAGATGAAGATCGAGAACAAACCTGCAGTCTGGTCTTTTAAACTCCTACAAAGGCCTTATACTGTGTGCTGTTGAAGAAGAACACTGAGCTTTGTCAGATACAAGCACAGTACAGCCCCAGAAAATAGTTTCCACGATCTCAATTGCATCCATGTTTTAAATAAACTATTTTTATCAACTTCCCCGCATGCGTGCTCTTTATTTGACAAGACACCTCAATCAGCCAACCATGGACCCAGTGACTTGACACTTGACATAAGCTTTCTGGCTCTTTGTGTTCTAATTCGTAAGATCATCATCTTTTATGCCTTTTTTTTACGGCAAACGTAGGAGGAATCCATGTCAAAATTATCCATTCACTGATGGCTCTTTGCTCGGTACGAAGGCCATATCGAATACAGTAACTCTTTGTTCAAAAAGCGCATCGCATGTTGCAGAACAATGCTGTCATTAACCGACGTTGCCTTTAGCCTTAAGGCACGATTCGATATGGAAATGATTCTGTGAAGGCACTGCTTCGAAAACTGCATTCTAGCATTATAAGCGTGGATCAGAGCGTTTTATGAAGCATATTTCAGGTGCTGCCATAATCGCGAGATTTTTTCTTGAGGTGATAAAATTTTTTGAATACCTTGTATATAGATGTGGTGTTTCACGCGTAACATGAGGTAACATGAGAAATGCATCCGATATCTGATCTTTAGACATTTGAACTATTTCATCCAGTCCAAATTTCTGATGTGATTAATACAGCTTAAGAAAGACTTAAATCCGACTACTGGCCATGGATGGGTGGATAAACTGAAGTTGACCCAAGATTTATACTACCCATGCATAAACAAACAGCTGAACCAAAGTAAAATCATGATTTTTTCTTATTGAAAGTACACATTACTCCCAGAAGCTATAAAAAATGTTTCGATTTGAACCCAACGTGATTTTTTTAGAAGTTTCTCGAAACGTTCAAGTTTGGCGCCATTTTGGCACACCATTCGTCTTAGTCCTCTCTCGGAAGCCTCACGAAAACTGCAAAGAACTGTGACGTTTAAGGCCCGTGTGAGGAGTTCTAGAAACATTTCTTCAATTTACAAACTGAAGCAGCTCTTTAAAGGTAAAACACGCCCGTAAGATGTGTTTCATTGGGATGCAGAAAGGGATATAAGGAAAGCATGCAAGCATGAAATCCCCTTTTTGGAGGCTTTAAAAAATTCTAAAAAGCCTCATTTTGTTCAAAGGGAAAATTTTTTCAAAGAAGTTCTTTTGGTAATGTGTTCTTTCAGTTAACGTGATAACAATTTTTACCTTATTGGCACATAAACCTCCCCGCAGCACACATGTCCAATACTCACCACTTGTTCACGACGAACCCCTTAGAACGTCTGCGTGGGCGGCTAGATAATGATTTGTAAAGAGAGAGGTTTCTTGCGTAAAACCAAAAACAAAGAAAAACTAGTTACGTAAAATTCCGAAAATAAGCCCTGGGGCTTATATTTTTCAAAGGCCCTTTTTGAGGGGTTTATTTTTGGAGGGGCTTATCTGCGGAGGGAAATTTGCGTTTCAAAATCGATTGGGCTAACCTTATAGTTGGAAGTAAATTTACCGTTTTTCCCTTGTTTTACTTTGTATTGGAGAGCAATTTTTCAAGTACAAGCCCTCGGGGGGCCTACATTTGGAGGGGCAACGGAGGGTTTTTTGCGTTACCGGTTTGGGGGGCTTATACATGGAGGGGCTTATTTTCGGAATTTTACGGTATGATTTCATGGCGACCTCTTTTCGCTCGCCTCATGCAAGGGAATACGTATTCCAGAATCCGGGAAATTTTTGCTCTTGGAATCCGGAAATCGGGAAAATTTTTTTGGTGAAATCTGGAATCCTGGGCTTTGGAATACGGAATACAGTTCAAGAAATCCGGAATCTCGCTAGTGGAGTCCAGCACCTGGAATCCGTACTGCATACAATGGAAGCGTTCCTAACGGACAGCTCTACTTACGCCCGCCTTAACAAAACCCCGTTTTTCTTAACTCCCATACAATAAGTGGCCAGCTCAGGTAACGGACACCTTTTTCGCGTCCCGGGGGTGTATGCTTTATATGAGAGCTTCCACTGCACATATTTTTAGTCTGCGTAACAAACGGTAAAAAGGGTAGGGGCGAGGATGTACCCTTCTCTAGTTTCCCCTCCCCATTCAACGCCCCCGAAGCAGGCTATATATTTGCTCCCAGCTCTTCTGTGGTTGGCCTGGACTGAGAGCTTCGTTTATCAGATATAAACAAATGTCATGTGAGAAGTGCTGTTACAGGAAACTGATAGAGAATAAGCGATAAGTTAATGTCCCAGAAGTGGGAAAATAAAACACCATAAGGCAGACGATTATCATGTATCGATTATCATCGACTATTACTGTGTTTCAGTAATGAATAAAAACTTAAATAAAATAAATTTCTCTCCATTTGGAATTTATATTCCCCATTCCCATAAAAGTGGATTTTCAGATCTTAATAGTACCAAAAAAATTATAAATGCTCCATAAAATTATAAATGCTCCATATGATTTGATCATAGTCAAAAATAAAACTTGCGAAGAGTTGTCTATTAGGTTTGCCAAAATTGTTGAGCTTTCTGTATAATCTTCAAAAATGTTCCGTTAAATGAAAGAAACTGAAGTGACGGTGATATCAAACGTTTTCAGAGCGGTGATGTGCCGTTATGGAAGGTTTGTCCAGTGTTGTTGTCCAATAAGTTTGTAAGTTCAGTCAAATCCAGAACCAAATTGTCCGCTTTTGCAGCCGCCCGTAGCTTGGCTGAACGTGAGCGAGGATTAAGGTAAACCTCTTCATCCGAGGGGTAAATGACCTTTTTATGGAGGGGTAGCCATGTACTCGTCTTGGCTTTACCCGTGACATTCGTTCTCGAACGTAAATAACTCACTTCGGAGTGTGTTTCTTTGAAAAAATGTCTGACAATCGAGTCCTCTAGCGCATGAAAGGAAATCACGACAAGGCGCCCTCCAGGGCAGAGAAGTTTATGTGCTGTTTTTAAAGCGCACTGAAGTTCGTTCAACTCGTCGTTTACAAGTATGCGTAGAGCTTGGAAGGTTCTTGCAGCAGGGTGCAGTTGACGCGAGAACCTGTCAGTTCTGACGTTACGAACTGCTGCAGTAACAATGGCTGCCAACTGTCTGGTGGATACTATTGGAATCCTGTCACGAGCTCGCACAATAGCACGAGATATACGGACTAAAAAGAAAAAAAAAGGTTAGTCATACATTCAAGTCTTATTCAGATAAAATGAACGTGTGCGTGAACCAGATGAGCTATTGGCCTAACCAATTAATCATTAGGGAGAAATCTTCTTAAAACCATACCCTAATGAACACGATCCAGTCAATCTGGATGGAGAAAAACGCAAAAAGCCATGTACAGTTAACCGGAAAATTCCAATGAAAACCTTGTTCCACTACACACTTCAAATCCATCTGATCCTATGATAATAAAATTTTTCCCCAAACTTGCTTTAAAAGGCATTTTTAGGCAAAATTTCCAGGAGTGAACGGTTTAAACCCCAAAATTTGCCAGGTAACAAGCAACTCAGGCAGTCAGCCAGAGTGTAGGATTGGAAAGACTGCAAGCCAGCAAGTCAGTCAGTCAGGCCTAGCATATGTTAAACAGAAGGAGAGTCAGTCAGTCAGTCAGTTGGTCCAACAGTGTGTGCAGCAAATAGTCTGCAAGTCAGCCAATTGGTCAGTCAGATAGAGTGTAGGCTGCAGCCAGTTTTTCGTTTAGACATTGGGTAGAATAGGACTGCATGCCAGCCAGCCAACCAGTCAATAGTGAGTATGTTACACAGAAAGCCAGACAGTCAGTTTGCCAGTCAGTCAGTCACCTAGACAGTTTGTTACTTGGTCAGTCAGTCTGACAGACAGTTTGTTAGCAAGTCAGTCGGTCAGACAGCTAGAGAGTCAGTAGCTCAGCCAGACAGGGTGTATGTTACACAGAGGGTCAGTCAGCCAGTCAGACTGTGTGCAGGGTAGACTGCAAGCCAGGCAGCTGGCCAGTTAATAGGCCTTCAAAGCTCCCAATCAATGAGTTCATGTAGACCTGCCAAACAATCTGATCAGTTAGCTAGTCTATCGACCCATTGGTCAGCCAGCTTGCCATTTAACCATTCGTTTACTCTTTACCCTCAGTTTCCAATCAGACCGTCAGTCAGTCAGTTAGTGAATGTGTGAAATAAGTAACAGCAAGTAAATGTGTAGTTGAAAGCTAGCATTAGCAAGGACCATAGACCCACTACAGAGTTGTAATGTCCAGCAAATACTAACCTGCTTCCTTTTCTTGTCCGTACTGTCTCAAAACAGCAGTAAGTTCTGTTTCATTAATAGAATTCACCACATCAGCTGCTGTCATTGGTAATCTTTCACCTTTTGCCCCTTCTTTAGTGACATTCCTAACATCCATTCTCATGTCTAAAGGTCCATTTTTATAAAATGAAAATCCTCTGTCAGGGTCGTCAAACTGAATACTGGATGCCCCAATGTCAAGCAACATTCCATTCACAGATTCATTCTTGACACCATGGTTTTTTAGTATGTTGTAGATATTACTAAATTTTCCTAAGACTGGAAACAGCCTTCCCTTAAATTCTGATCTTTCAGATAAAATGTCTGCTATTTCAATTGCAGCTGGATCTCTGTCTAAAGCAAAGACTTTACATTTTGCACTCATGAGGATTGCTGCAGAGTGACCTCCAGATCCAAATGTGGCATCTATAAAAACCTTAAAAGTCAGAAAATAGAAATATATCACAGTAGTCTTACATACACCCACTATGATAACTGAATATATTATTATTATTATTATTATTATTATTATTATTATTATTATTATTATTTTTATTATTATTTTTATCATGGTAACAAAACTCTTTATTAACATATGACCAATTTACATTCCACCATCATAAATAACAACATAACTGGAAAAAAAGTAGATCTACCGAAAATTGTTTAAGCTTTTACTGGTTTTGTAAAGTTAAATCTCATAAACTTAGAGAACCACAGCAAAATAAAAATAAAACAAGGGAGAAAATAAGTAAAAAGTAAAACACGCGTGGCAATTTATATATCACACCACAAAAATGTCTCAAATTTGAGAGTTGCAATAATATTAGAAATTGTTTATCTGAGCAACAGTAGCTTTAAGAACTTTGAGTACAGAATTAAGCAAAAGAAAAAATAACTGTTTCATTCTGACGTGACAAATTTCCGCGAGCGAATCGAAACCGATGGCAACTTTCATCACTTACTTGGCCATCACGGGGTGCAAGAAAGCTCAAACATTCCTTCAACATCACGGGAACATGGACGGTATGGGAATCACCTTGAGTGCAGAAGCATCGCAGTTTCTGATACGGAAATATAAACAGACTTCTCGCGCAATATAAAGACAAGGGACTCGCCGCCATTTTGTTTACGTGTACGAGTCATATATGAAGCCCCATTCGTTTGATGGATGCAGCTGCTGATGACATACCGCAGTCCCAAGCGCGCTCACTTTCAAAATGGCGACTGCCAGAGCACACCACGTTGACCCAGTGGAAAGATTGCAAGAAGAACACAAAGCTTGGAAGCACGATCATCCAAAGGTCGGTAAAACCAGCTTTTAGATTATTTAAACTACTCTGTGAAGTTGATCAGTGAAAGTTTTGTAAATTCTGCATTATCTGCAAGGCAACTCCTGCATGTCATTCTTGAGTTGTCACTTTCCAAAATAAGTTATAGAGTCTGTTATTATCTTCTCTTTTTTAGGATTTTATGGCAGACCCTGTCAAGAAGGACAATGGAGAAATCGACTGGCTAACGTGGCATTGTGGTGATTTTGAAGATCAATAATTATTTGGTTAAATCATTTCGGATCAATTTAGGAAACTGCCCACCTACCCCTCCCCTAAATCATTTTGCCCTAAGTAAGAAGTAAATGTTAATGTTAGGTTAGGGGAGGGGTAGGTGGGCAGTTTCCCAGAGACCTAAATTGATCCATCATTTCTTGCACCTACAAGAGATCTAGCTATGGGACATTCCATCTTTTAAGTAACCCTCCCCCTTCCCCTATAGATGGTGGTTTTAACAGGAGGGGTTCGGATTTCTCCGAAATTGGACTCTTTGGACATGTTTTCAAAAGAGCCGGAAAAAGAGTAACTGCCAAGGTATTTCATTGTTAAAAGGGTATGTGCCGACAAAAAATTGAGGCTTTGGATTTCAGCCATATTTAGGGGGGTAGGGGTTCTGGATAAAAAGTCGAACTTTGAATTCCCTCTGATGGTTTCTAGCCTCCCCCACAGATGTTCTTGGGGGTTCATCAAGCAGCAACGCTTGGCAAACCCTTAAGGACGTCTGCGGCGGAGGCTAGATGGTTTAATAATTCACAGGATTTGTTGTTTACAAGCTTATATTTTTTAAAATGTAAAATTTCTAATTTGTCATAATATCTGATTTACCAAACAGCTATTCCAGGACCCAAGAAGGTATAGTAAAAATGCATATTGTGTCTAATAATTTTCTGCAGGTTTTTATCTCCACTTCCTGCAACCCCATGTATTTCGTTTATTTATTAAACCTTTTTTTTTCTATTTACATTTTGCTCTTTAGACCCTCTGGGAAGGTGGTTTTTACAAGTTGCAGCTTACATTCCCTCAAGACTATCCTTTTTCACCACCTAAATGTGAGTTATGTTCAGAAATAAGAAACAATAGAAGACGTTGACCAAGGCCATGCCCAGTTGCAGTGTTATGTGTTGGCAGCCTGAGGAGTGCCCTCTTACTGCCATCCCCCCATTTCTCTCTCAAAGTTTCCATCAGGAAATACTTGAATGCAAGGCTGTGCTATGTTAGTGCCTTACATGTAACATTTATGGTGGGACAGTATTGTAAAATGTTCATTTAATTTCAGGTGTATTCAATCCTGTGATTCTACATCCAAATGTGTTTCCTTCTGGTAAAGTATCTTTATCACTGATTGACAAAAACAAAGGATGGAAGCCTCAAATCACAACCAAGGAGGTACCAGTGGTTTCTTACACAACAAATTTTCACATTGTACAGTGTTAGATTCATAGTACTGTGGAGATTTCTTATGCATTTCTTCATGCGCCAGTCATGAACACACCAACTGGCCATAATATTGTGATCATACTATTTTGATCTAAACCCTGGAAAAGTAAAACCTAAAAGATACCAAGGTTATTAATAACATCATGGAAGGTATTTCTACTGGGAAATGGTTTTGACATTTACTCAAAGAGAATAAAAATATTGTAGTATTCACACTTCAGGCCAAGAGGCACATTATTTTGTTGTATTGAATACTCCTACATCACTGAAAGTTCTTCTCAATTTCAAGGTACTCCTTGGGATTCAGCTGCTTTTAGGTGAACCCAATTTTCAGGATCCAGCCCAAGCAGAAGCCTATGTAGTTTATAGGTTAGTTCAACTTTTTTCCCTGGTTACACTAGTCAGTCTTCGTCCCGGAAATTACTACTTTTGAAGCAGTGTTAGGCCAATGTTGCATCCATTTAAGATTTGTCCTACTATTAGTTTCTTAGTTTGCTCAAAGATACAGAGAAGTAGATTGAGTCAAACATGATATCAAATGTGGAGGGCAAAAGAAAAATAATGTTTTTCTCGTCAGGGTATCGTGCCTTGCAGAGGCAATAATTATTTTAATCTTCTGTTCTTTTCTTTTAATAAATAATTTGTTTGAAAGAATGTTTGGAAAAACAGGTACAAATTGACACCAGGTTTAATATGAAAATTTCCCCTTGAAACAAGGCAAAATAGATTGTAAGGAGAATCTAACATTTTTTTAGAACACACTAGAGGTTTTACGGTGTAATTCAGGCACCCCTTCTTTTTATTGTACATTGAATAGATCTTTTGAAATTTAGAGAATACTGATAGCCCATTCATTCCATCCTATGCTATTTGAGTCTGTGTTTTGTTCCATAACAAATTGGTCATTGTGTGGATCGGTTTTTACCAAGGGGATCATAATATTTACAATCAAATTATTATCCTTGCAGCCAAAATCGAATGGAATATGAAGAAAGAGTGAAAAAACAAGCAAAAGAAATGGCTCCAAATGGACTTGGATAGAACCAGCTGAATTGTAGATATACATGTAATTTACGAAAAAAAAAAAATATTGTGGATGAATGTCAAATTTGTAAAGTGGAAGCAAAGTTAATGTATTATATGTTGTGTTGATAAAGCCAACTATAGATAGTGCTGCTGAGATAAGCAACATTGAACAGAAACATGCTACAAAATGCACACTTCATAAAATCTAGTTTATTATTTCTATTTTAGTTTTTTCTTCATCCAAGATAAGGGCTTCCTCTTTCTCAGTTATTGCATTTCTCTTGTATTTATTTTTCTTCTAATGATTACATCAGTAAATTTATTACTCACTCCAGTTTTACATGACCATGCATATTTTCAAAAGGGACCACAACATTAAAAGAAATTTAATTAACAGTCTAAGGAAGGGAAGATGGAATTTTGTCCATATATCAAAAGAATACCATGTAGTTTTAGTGATATACAATAAGACCAGTTTCAGACTCATGTAATATAGTCGTAATAGGACCTAAGTTACCCTCCTGAACCAACCAACCCTCTGCTTACCAAACAATCTGCATTTTTGCTCAGCGATTAACTTGGTAAACGCTTCACTTACTTTTTTAGAACTATCAGCAAGTGATCATCAAAATGTTAAAATTAAAATGTTCATTAACAATAATTTGTCAATAATAATATTATTTATCGTTATTGCTCAAATAAAAAGTTAACTTTGATTCAGATGTTGCTTATTAGATCTAGTTATAACCTTGCCTTGTCCGTACACGCCATAGCCAGGGAAAATGCCTGGCCCCCAGCCATTAATGACAGCCCTGTATAATTTCACTGAATAGCGTTTACTTTGAAGGCCTTGGAAGATACAATACAGGGAATAGACAACTTACAACACCTCCTACCGCAAAGACAGGCCACAAAAGTCTCTGCCACCTAGGACATGAACTCTTCCATCTTAGGAGAATGGGGATGGGGGGGGGGGGGGGGCAGGGGGGAGGTTGAGAGGCAACCAATCAGGATAGAATATTTGACAGGTAAAATCATAACAGACAAAAAATACAAGAATGGGAGTGCCGAATGGAACTAACCTAGCATTAGTGAAAACATTGAGGGAAATAAACTGAACTTGAACTTAACGTTTTACATTTGCCACTGTTAGGAGTATCAGGCAAGTTTCATTGTATTAAAAATGTAAACTTTTAAAAAAGCCTAGCGTTTATCAGAGAGTGGCAACACTGAGACATTAGTGAACTGGGCGTAAGATAGTAACAGTAGTATTTTCAACATAATTGGTACAGGAGCCTGTCGGTAATAATTTTTTTCTTAAAAATTGGCATCTACCTTTTAAAGAAGGATTTGGAAGTGACAGAATAAAAACTCAGGTTTTGAATGGTAGAATGCCGACTGTTTGCTACCTACAGCTATACTACTCACAGAATAAATAATTGAGTTCTACTCTATAGGGAATTCAATAAGCAATTTATGCAATTCTTTACACTAAAAAAGCTTCATGTTATAACTGATGACTGATCATGAAGGGTAACACCTGCTGGTGGAACAAGGGTAACGTTAGGATCTGAAAAACCAACAACAGGTGATGTGGGTTCTTTGCTCTCATCAGTCATCTGAGGTTGGCCGTTAGGCTGGTTAACTGGCATTTCCATTGACATCTGAGGCTGAAAACCAATGAGCAACAATTAGAGAAGTAGAATACTGTATTACTGTTCACCTGAGAAAGGGTAGAAAGGGGTGAAACTGACCCACACCCCCTCCCTTGGAGGGTACTTTATAAATTTTAGGGTGAGGGTGTGCCAACTATGTTAAGCAGCATTTTTCAATCCTACTCCACACTAGGCATGAGAAAGAGTAAGAATTGAATTCATCAAACCACTCATCTTGATCCAAAGAGCTAAAGGGAAACAACTTTTCACGGGCACTGTTGGAGACAAAAGCTGAAGAAAGACTACGGAAGCATGTTCTGCTCAAAGCACAATGATGATTAAGCCATACCCTTCATGGCAGCACAGATCTACATGGCCCATAATCATTATATAATAGCCCCAATACCCCCTTAATCCTTCTTCCTTTTCGTTCAAACCATAGTAAAAGAGTGCATAATGCGCTACACAATAAATTAAGTGTCTCTTTTTTCTGTACAAAACAGTTAGTAGTAAGTAACTTGTTGGTAAGAAGTGGATGGGTAATCTGACCAACGTCAATTTAATGAAACTTTTACAAGTGTAATTTACAAGTATAGCTATTGTTTTAGGGTCTGCAAAGTTTTATCAATGGACCCCAAGACCACTTCACTGATATGGCCCAAAAATATTACTGCCGAAAGCAATTATTATTATTATTCGTTACTACATACATGTATTTGTAACTTATACACCCAATGCAAAAATGGCTGCTGGATTAATATTCTTTTGTTTAAATTAAAATTAGCCTAATTAGCCTCGCTTGAGATAATGTGTTCTTTTAAATTTTGTACAGGAGAATGAGGCTAGTTAGACTAATTTAAATTCAAACAAAAGAATGTTAATCTGGCAGCCATTTTGCATTGGGTCTATTAAGCTCACCTTTTCTTCCTTCTTGCTGAATTTCACCTGACAAGTTATCAGGTCAAACAAGAAACCAATGAATGAGTGCATCATTCCTACAACAAATGATAATAATACTTGCAATTCAACACAAACAACAACAACTTTTTATAAGGATGAACTATGCAAGCAGTTTCCATTGTGACTCTATTTATTTATTTACTTAGGTTTACCAGTTCTTAACATGGTTAGCGCAACAGTGCATGGCACCACTACGCAAGCCCTTAACAGTACCTCCCCACATGAGAGATGGACCACCACACTGGGGACTACGTCCCCTACTCTTTATGAACAATACAAAGGTTCTTTAACCTCCCACAGGATTTACATGTGCAAGGGTTGCGAGAAGGGACCTACGGTTTTTTGTCCTTATCCGAGAAGACTAGAAAGTCTAACTGTTTGCAGATGTATTTACAAAGGCAGCACTTTCTTCTCAGTTACTTAAAGACCCTGAGTGTTGCATTGGTCTGGCTGAGGTTTGAACCAACCACCTCCCACTCAGCAGGCCGGTGCTTATCCAATAATATTATTGTTTAACGAACAAAAAAAAATCAATATTACATCACAAGGTACAAAAAGGTTTTATTTCAGATACTACATGTACCCCTTCAATTACTATTAATACCTGAAGTAGCAAAGATTCCTCCAACTATGCCACACAGACGAACCAGGAAACCCCAGAATGATCGTCGACGATTTTCAACCCGTACCATGATAGATGACAGGTCATACTTGAAGAAAATTCCTAAAAATCAAAAAACAAAATGAAAGAAAAATAATGAAGTTTTTGAAATGGATTCTTTTCAGAAGTGAGTACAAGCAACTACATGTATCGGTGGGTGTTCCACTAGGATTTAAAAGGATGGTATTTGTAGCAGGGGTGCAGATGTTACAAAGCATTACTGTGCTTTCAAAAACATGAACTCTGAAGTTTAAAAGCTGCCTTCACAATTGCATTTTTCACTGCCATCAATCATAATTACGATCACAAACAACTAACTTTGAAACACAGAAACACACAAAACGGATCCAAATCCATCAATCACAAATCACAGAGAAATTTACCTTTTAAACCTGTTGAAGTAAACTACACTTTGATGAGAGGTCCACTAAGATGATTGACGACAGTAAAAAATGCAAATGTCAGTTAGATTTTGAACTTCAGAATTCGCATGTTTTTGAAAAGCCCAGTTAAGACATAGTTCTTTGTTGCCTGAAAATACACATTGGCCACAAAGAGTAAATTCCATTTGCCTGTATTCTAGAATACAGCCAATGAACCAAAACTCACTACATATCTGTACCTCGCTGTAATATTAATGCAGATAACATCTTTAAACTACTCTGTAGTTAGCCTTTAAGTGAGTCATAACGACATTAAGTTAAGAAATTTTAAAAAAATTAATTTTCCTACCAGAAATGCCATGGCTCCCAGCATTGTGATTTATTTCTCGGATCTGGCAAAGAAAATGACAAAATCTTACTATTAGGAAAATTAATAAATGCAAAGACAAGGTTACATTCAAATAACTTGGTAAAGCTGCCAAATAAATCATTCAACTATAACTCTAGATGCAAGGAGGTTAACCCAGGCTACTAGTTAACACATTTTTTTCCCTTGGTTAAAATATTTATTATCATTACACTGAATACCAAGGTGATCCTTTCTGACTTACTCTTTGTGTGACTGAATATTGGTTAGTCTTGGTTTCATGGCCACTCAGTGATTTGACAGTCGTTGGTACAATCTGAAATTGACAAGACGACAACATGTTATTGCAATGGTCATAATAAGAGACATACATCTCATAAAAACTGGTTGGAAGGAAGCGTTTAGGATTTTGACAAAGTAGGCTAACTTTAAAGTTGATCACAAGGGTTTCTGCAATTCAGGTCTTATTCCCTCAACAACATCATGTGATGGTAAACATCGCAGCGACAAATTGACTTGTATGTTAATTGTCTCCTCAACAGAATTTTGTTGCCATGACAAGTCACACACAATCAAATCAACAAAATTATGTTGCAGAGACAATCATTTTGCCAAAATTCTGATACACACAAAGCAACATGTTCTAGGCTAGTGTGTTCCAAACTTCAAGGCTGCCTCAACCCTCTCGCTAAGGATACATGTATGTAAGCTAGAGAACAGTCGTGAACAAAATAGGGTTTGGTCCGCAGTTTGAGGTCTGCATTGTTTAAAGGGCTGGGTAAGATAAAAAATGTCAGATATTACACCTGGGATACAGAAGACAGAAATACAAGAAGAAATAATGGTAAAAAAGGATAAACTCAAACTCACTTGAATGTAGTATTGATACATTTGTAAGTCTGAAATAAAAGAAGGCAGAGCACATTACAATATAGTTGTATGAGATAAAACTTTTGAAAACAGCAGCACTTTGGAAACTAAAGAGAGGTCCCTTAAAACTTTGGGCTCTGATCTAGGAGTTCTCACCATGCTTCTAGTAACTTACAGACACTGTACGTTCCAGAAGCAAATTTACTTAGTGATCAGGGTTAGAGATCTACATTGCATCTGACAGATATATTTCATCTGCAAGTGAAATTCAAGTGTTCAAAAGCTGCTGGATATATTAATTTCTCCAATACCTTTCTTTAGAAATACTGCACCTTAGTAATTTTGTATTTTGTAAATTAATATTCATGACACACACCACCCCAAAAAATTAAAATCAAGTAAAAGGCTTTAAGTGCACTCCTTTTATGTTGCATGGTAAGAATATGTTGCCGTTAATTTTTCATTTCACTTATTTTTTTTGTTTTTCCTTTGTTTCAAATTCATTAGTACGAGTATGCATTACCATACCCCCAAACAACAGAAAAGTATAAACGTAACTAAGATAAAAACTAACTACAAGATAGACATACCAAGACACTCAAAAACATTTGTCTTACGTTTATCTGTAACAACAATATCTCCATCGAGAGGATTAATATAGCCAGGTGCCCAAGGACCAAAGGACAAGACATCAATCCTGTGAGAATAGTTAAATCCTGTGGACAGACAGAGAAGTTAACCCTTTAAGCCCCAATATCCACATACAAATTCTCCAAACTGATCTCCATACATTTCCTTGCAGAATAAGTTGAGAGAAATTGATAATAAATCAAAGCACTTTCTCTTTGGTGATCATTTTATTAATTCTCATAACCTAATCTCTTGACATTGTATGGATATCGTTAGGAGAAAATTGGTGTTGGTCACCATTGGGACTTAAAGGGTTAAAACAAGAGATCTGAGAGGTAAAACTAGTAATAATCAAAGGTTACAGAGTGCAGGTGACATTGATCAAAGGTTAAAACATTTTTGCTCCAATACTGTGCTTTGTATAAGATTCATCTCATAGATTGTCAAAACATGCCTGATTAGATTAAGAGATAGAAGGTTCAAATGCGCATGACATCAGATTGCATTCTGTGCATTCAATTTATTCTAATGGCAGTCCAAACTAAGCTGGCCATGTAATTATGTGCTGTGCATGTAACAGCAACCTAAGGATTATGATTATTGTGCGCTCCTCTTGTCGCCCACAATAAAATATAATAATTTTATTATTTGAGAACAGCCTATGTGGGGAACCAAAAATATTGCTTCCATACTCTAAATTTACTTTCATACCCGTATTTTAGAAAATTCAAAGCGAGAAAAATCTACCTCATAAATTATTAGTACAAACATAGAACACTCACTTTCTGGATCTACAAAGGCACTCAAATGAGCATGTCCTCGAGGGTGATAAATCGATCTGAGTGATGACAAACAAAAGCACAAAAATCACGAGAGATTATATACTCTATGACATCATAAATGAATCTCTCTAGTCTCTCTACTATTTTGTCAAAATTAATTTCCAAAAACATAACAATTAAGTGGGTGAACCAGAAAACTATCTTGTTAGTATTCCACAAAATTGTTTAATCAAAGAGACACTGTTCCTAATACAGTCAAGTTCCTTTATAGCAGACACTGTAGGGACCTCGAATTCATGTCCTCTTTAGTGACTTTCCATAATAGCCGGGGTTCATTTTGGTCAAAAGTCTGTAATTTGTTTTGCCAGGAATTTTGTTACTGTCTGTTTTATCAGGGTGTGTGTTATAGTGGGGTGTCTGCAAAGGCGAGAGTCGACTGTATTGATTTTTAATAAAATGTTTAGTAACTCTTTTTGTAATTCTAAATGTACAAAATTATTGGAAGTTTCTTAGCTTTGATTTTGGATCCTCCAATGAATCTATATTACATATCCTGACTGTTCTTACTTTCCTGCAGTGATGTGGAAATTGCCAGCCACTTTGTTGACCTCAAAGGAGCCATGGACTCGACAAGCATCAAAGGGTTTGTTTTGATCCTCACCAGTCCTGCAAAAGGAACCAGTAAAAGACGAAATCAGTTAATTCACACATTTTTAACTACAGGGAGAGAAGGATGGATGCACTTTATTAACAACAGGGTTACATAGAGTTAAATGAAAGCAATCATTAGATGCTCTTTACTTGTCTTTTGTGGGCGATGAAGAAGATCTAGGTGCTGAAAAATATAAGAGAGTCTGCTGTTTGTTGGTGAAATATGAAAGAGCTACCGAATCATTGTATTTCCAGACAAAGAATCAGAATTCTGAGCAAAAGGTACTGCTAAACTCTAGTCCTCCTGTCATGAATACAGGACACACAATATTTTTTTGGAACATTTAAAGACTGATTATTGCAAGATGATAGACAAGTCTGTAATATTAGAATCATTTCTCTCACCTTTGAGGCATGTAGGTGGGTAAATTACTCTTAAACTGTTCAAGGATTTTTACAGCTCTGACTCCTTCCATAAAAGCATGCATCCCTCTAAACATCCTGCAATATGGCAACAACAACAATCAAACTTACTTTGACACAGAGAACAAAAACACTGAAACTTTTTAAAAGTAGAACATTAGTTTTAGTGGATGAATACCTTATGTGTGTCGACAAAACCTGGGATCAATTTAACAAAAACTTTTACAAGTGTAATAATTATTTACATGTTTGTACAATAATTATGTAGCAATAACGTTCTCAGACTCTAAAACAATGGTTACACTTGTAATTTAAACTTGAAAAAGTTTTATTAAATTGACCACTGGATGGCATCAATTATGGAACCCAATCCCCTTCCTCTCATGTTGTGACTTACCAAGGTTGGTCTGCTCCGGGTTGTGTGGACACCTTTTATCTTCCCCAATTTATTATGACATTTTTACTATTATTTAAACAAGGGGTGTGTAGAATAAGGCTCTAACTGACTCAGTCTTGATGTTATGTCTCAGCATTGTTTTGTTTGCAGACCAAAAAAATAAAAAAAGGAATATGAAAGGAGACTCTTGCACAGACGAGAATCCACACTGATTTCCACCATTTTACGAAGATTGGTCAGATTCAACCCAGGGCTCTTTCCTTACAAAATGGGAGGGACTTGGCGACAAGGTTGCTGCCAATCTAAGGAGAATGGAACTGGCCAATATCCTGTCTGAATGAATCCAAAAATCTTCCAGGGGGAGTACACCTCCAGACCCCAACTCCCCCCCCCCCTTCCCCCACTAGGTACTTGCACCTTTGGCGCTTGTTTAAGAAATAGGTCAGTGTTTATCCTACGCCTATTGCAGCATATCAGACCTCATACACTTGAGGGCTTTTCTTCACACAACCCTTCAATTATGTGTATTTGAGGCACTTGTGGGAAGGAAGTGTTACATTTTGTAACTCAGTCTAACAATGTGGTATTGAATAAACAGGGCTTCTGATAATACATGTTGCATTATTATTAATTATTGCATAATAGTGATGTTGTGGTTTAAATTTTTCCTTGGTTTAAAATTTTTCAAACCAGTTTAATTTTTGTTTTTCTTTGTCTCTGATTATGGTAATTGATTTTAGACAAAGGAAAGTAAAAATTAAACTGGTTTGAAAACTTTTAAACCAAGGAAAAATTTGAACCACAACAGTAATCTCAAATGACATTCAGCTGAATAACCCTTAACAAACATAAAATTACTTCACCCCTAATGAAATATGCGTCATTTAAATGAAACGACAAACAAACTGGCAGGCCCGTTTTTTTCATGAAAAGAGAGAAATTTGAATCCTTGCCCGGCCTTGTAATAATATCCTATTTGTAATATCACTATATTAAGCAAGGGAAATATGTACTTACTTAAGCCAAGTGTCCTGTTCTGCTGTTAACTCAAAATGACTCTGTTATCAAACAAATTAGCGGTTAAAGTTTGATAAAAAAAAATGACAAAAACAAAAAAATTAATGCCAAAATGTATAATAAATGAAGACCACTTAGTGCGTGAAACTCCACGCTACAACTTAATTTTCATCCTTTGAATGTGTAATAATATTATTATAAATGTGTATATGGAAATAACCTTGAGCAAAATACATGTACATCATGAGGAAACATTATTATTAATCAAGAACCTTACATGTATGTTATTTTCATTGCAATCTATTTCATTGCAATCTACATGCAGCTTGGGGAGTGGAAAAAAAATAGATGAAACACTCCTTCCTGTGATGAGCATAATAATGTAACTAAATGATTGTAATTTAGGCAAGGTAAACTTCCAAGCAAATTGAGGGCTGGCTGTGAGTTTTACTCATCTGTGGTCATCTGTGCAGCCGACCTATGGGGTGCTCTCAAGTTGGCTATAGTACATGTGTCAGATGCTGTAGCTTCGCATTCTTGTGATCACTGTGGATCAGTGTCTTTGTGTATAAATTATTATTGTGATTTCTTTGGCCTCTCCTTACTTTTACCATGGCTAGGGTACAATGTAATGAAAGAGGCACAAGTAGGATAAATATCATGATATTTATGTTGTAAAAGGAAGGGAACTAGGTTTATGTGTGATCAAGTACACCATGGGAGTAATTTTTAAGCAAGGTGCAACTACTAAATCAAAAGAGTTGCAAACACTTACTGGTTCTAATTTTAATTTGTCTCCCAACTCTAATGTGCTACCAGATAAGTCCAGAACATCAGCACCAATATCTAAAAGATAAAAAGGCTACATGTAACTTCACATAATATTATTGATAAACAGTGTATTTGAAAGTACAATAACAATAAGACAGGTCACTTACTTTCACATAGCATTGCTACAGTAAGATCAACATTTATTTGAAGTTTACTGTTGACAAAATGAGCAAAGATGTACATGTATTAATATCAAAATAAAAAACACTTTACATGTATCATAAAATTGAAAAATAAAAATAGCTAAGCCAGAGAAGAATTCTACCAAAATTTAGGTGCAGTACCCCAAGAAACAATAGATCTTACTCCTTGTTTGAAGGCAAACGTTCTTTTGAGTTTTTCAGAAGCATTCAAGGTTAAAATGAATGAAGAGTCCATGAAATCTTAGCAGAAAAGATCTGAAAACTTGTACACTAACGGTTTTTGTACCAGACAATAATTTTTTGGCAAAAAAGAGCATTTAAAGGAAAGTATTACCCACCTATTTGCATCTGTGTCTACTTCATAATCATACTTGGTTTCCACAGCCCTGTAGTACCAGAACTCAGAAACCACAAGAATACCAAGAAATAAAAACGTAAGGATAGAAACTGCAAAAATTAGAAACAAAACATAATTGGAAGTAGGTAATGTGATTCTTATAACATTATCTCTTCAAAGTCTTTGAACAGCTGGAAAAGAAGGTGAAAAAATTTCTAGTCAATTCTGTTTTTAAACCAACTACAGTCAACTCTTGCCTTGTGGACACCTTGCTATTAAAAAACCCATAGCTAGAATGGCGATCCGTGGGACGTCAAACCAATCAGAACAGAACTGTGTAAGATGTATTCATATGAACCAATCATAAAGAAATCCTGATTCTGGCTTTTTCACATGTGATCTGGTAGATAATGTAGCCTGATGTTGTAGATGTAGTTACTGATATTTTTAATTTTGAGAAGGTCAGCTTCATAGACATATTCATGAGGATGTCATGGATGAATGCTAGAAACTTTACGCTGTGACCTGCATGTACATGTTATTGTATATCGTAGTTGAGTATGTGACCAGGAAGTGGCGGCCGGTGAAGGAAGGAATAAAATTCAATAATTTAGCTTCTTTATACATTTTTTTAAGGAATTCTCAGACTCAGAAACTGAGAGCCTTATCTACAGTCGTTTAAAGAACTTACCAGAACCACCGCTAGCTGTAGTTTGTTGATAATTTTCTGGGACTTTCGGGAAAGCATCCAATTCTTTTAAAACTTTGAGTGTTTGTTTTCGGTTCCTAACGGCTCCAAGTCTACGCATTTTGACCCTGATGGCTTAACTAGCCGATTATATTAATTTTCAGCTCACTAAGGATGCACTAAGTCCTAAAAAGTAAAGAGAAACAGCGTCAACTTCTCGTACAATCACCAGACGCCATGTTGAAAATCCACGTTTGTGATCATGCGCAAAACGTAAGTGACCATGATGCACTGCCGCAATCTTGGAAAGACAGAAATGGTTCTGGACTCAGAGGTCTAGGGATAGCGGAGCGGTAGGCTGGAATGGCTTGAGCTTCCCCACAATTACCAAAAATAAAGTAAAGAGTAATTTCTAAGAAGAGAGTCTCCTCAGATTCCCCACTTCAATGGACTAGTCAGCACTCCAACTTGGAGAAGATAAGGATGGAATGGCTGAGGTTAGGTCGAGTCCACGCGCTTCCCACACCACCCAGACGGTCTTAGGTTCCTTCTCCACATGGGAAAAAACACAACGTCTCTGTAAAACGGACACTTAGAGTTGGTCCTTGCCTTTCTTTATTCCTTTTATTTGATTCTCTGTAAGACGGACATCTCTCTAAGACGGACACTTAGGGACCGGTCATTATTTATCGCCTGGCGGGGGGGGGGGGGGGAGGGGGCGGCGGATTTTTGGGGGGGGATAACTTGATTTTTAGGAGAAAAAAGGGGGGATCAGTCGTAACTGAGAACCCATAAAGGAGGAATACTGAAAACGTTGGATGGATTCAGAGGGGGGACCACTCAAATTTGCTTGGAAAATGAAGACATGGAGGGGATCGTGAAAGTCATCAAATGTTATTAGGGGGATCACTTCAGTGAAGAAACATTCAAAGGGGGGATCGGCTGAATTTCACCTTGTTTAGCCCCAAATCCTCCGCGCCCCCTCCCCACCCCCAGGCGATAAATAATGACCGGTCCCTTAGGACACTTTTCATTTGTCAGAACTGACCGGCTAGACCATTCTCGTAATTTTAGAGCCGGTCCTGAAGGTGTCCGTCTTAAAGAGAGTTGACTGTATTTCCAAATTTTATCGCCATCGTTACTTCTTTCCCGTAAGCGTGAAAAAGGGCAGGATTTCAGCACATTACATGGAAATTTCCCACTAACGTAATCGTCTGATTCTTTTCATAGGGAGAGTCAGGTGAGAGGGGGTGATAAGCTCCACGCTAGATCTAGAGCGATCTAGCGCCCAGTTTCTTGAGAATAAAAGTAATACTAGACTGAAAGAAACACAACAGGCACACTTTAGAATTCAGATCCAATCATTTCACTCTCATATACCATTGAATAAGACATCTTTCAGACGCTGTAACAGACATTTTATTGATTCATTTACATTTGTCTACCAAAGTCTGTTTTCTAAAAGTCTACAATTGTAATCTTGTTCTCCACCCTTGTCTCATTTCATTAATAGTTAAGAGTGGTTTACATGCGACTTACAAGTGGCTTGGGGAATGGAACGCTCACGGGAGAGGGGAAAAACGGTAAAAAACAAAAACAAAAAAACAAGAGAGGAAGTCTATTTTTACGCTTTGCATGTTATAAACATATCCTGATCGGCTGATTTTCTTGGATTATCGCATTGCGGTCTTATGTAGTTGTTGGGTTATTTATTATTAAGATATTGACTCCACCTAGTGACCACCTAATTTACGACATTCTCAAGTAAACCATTTAAAGAAAAAGAAAGAAAGAAAACTATTTAAAAAATAGTATCTCCAGCTGTGAATATGGATTTTTCCCTTGAAAATGAGGACCAAATTTAGGAAATTTCTCAAGTTTTGCCTGCCGTTTTCTATGCTTCAGCTGCAAACGCTTGTCTAATTTCACCACCTCACTGGCCTCAGACGCACGTCCCTCCTATTAGAATACTTGTATTTTATGATGTCCTCTGTCTGCTACAACGATATTACCGTGCCTTGAGATAGCAAGGCCAGTCGGCTTGCCAAAGACACCGCCATTTTTAGTCTCTGTGTCACCAAGCTTCTTGATAAACACCCCATCTGAATCAAGGATCTGAACGTTAAGGTTCTTCAAGTCCGCCACAGCAATGTGCCCCTCGGAATCTATAGCAATGCCTGCTGGGCAACTTAGTTGGCCATTGTTACTTCCCTTCTCTCCAAATTTGGCAAGAAAGTCTCCTTCACTGTTGAACTTTTGTACTCGGAAATTTCCAGCATCTGACACAAAAATGTCGTCGTTTTGATCGACGGCGATATGTCGTGGGCAATTGAATTTGCCTTCGCCATCTCCGTACACGCCGAAATGCATAATCGCTTGGCCTTCGGAGTCGAAGATGTGAATTCGGTGATTGTCGCGTTCGGCGACTATAACCCGACCATTTGAATCCAAGGCGAGACCACAGGGACCTTTTAGCTGGCCGAGACCGGTACCTTTAGAGCCAAACTTTCTAACGAACCGGCCATCGTTCGTAAAAACCTGTGGGATCAAATAACTCTTCAGATCAAGACAAGGAAGATTAAGCACCATTAAATGGATAGTGTGTTTGGTATAAATTAAAATAATTAGCTAGGTGTCATCTGTTTCTCAACTAAAATTGGACAAATTGTATACTGATTCTACTTTTAAGGGTTTCTACTCAGTAGAGCATCCGCTTACTTGAATTCTATGGTTGCCGTGATCTGCCACAAAAATATGTCCGCTTTCACTCATGCACACTCCAGCTGGGTACCAGATTTGCCCATCTGCTTTTCCCCGCGTGCCGAACTGGTGCAAAAGGCGTCCATTGGTGTCAAAAATCTTAGGTAAAAAGAAGTTAGAATTATTTTTTTGTTCTCTAGCTTTTTCCGCAGTAAAATAGGTCTAATATAATGTCAACCAAAACTAACTACGAGAGAACGACTGGACAACTGACAATTTGACTGACAATAAACGACTGTTTAACTATGAAGATAGACGGATCAAAACACACCAATGACATTACGAGTGTTCATAGCCAATGACATCATGGCTTAACTGACAGACGACCAATAACATCGCGACTTTATTGACCAATCAGGTCAATAACCAGAGTTAAATACCATCAACTGACGTGATACAACTCTCTTTGACTCTGAAGATGACTACCGCACAGGTTGTCGAAACGTCAGTCACTGTCAACAACAACAGTCCTTTTCCGGACTGCGTTCATCCGGTCGATCATACTCAACCTACTTATGAAATGATCTCTGGGTTCAAACCTTTCACAGTTTTAATACATGTCAAGCTTACCAGTTTTCAACCTTCAGTACCCTGCTCTTCAAGTATAAAATTTTACACAAATGCTTACGCCTCTTTAACCAATCAGAATGCGAGATTTGGTTTTATACTAAACTTATTTAATTGCCAACCCCGCAAACTATAAGGAGAATGGGTACAAGCTTTCGGTGCAAAGATTTCTGGGATCTTGGTGGACAAACGTTACTTTTGATTGGCTAATGGTTGCCTTGATTACCATCGTCCAATCCTAACTAACGCTTGCCCACCCATACAATCCCAGAAACTACTGTACCCAAAGCCTTGACCTATTCTCCCTAGAGTTTCAGAAGTGAGGCATTCTCACTAGTCTGAAATGTCACTCGTCTCTTTGCCCCCCCCCCCCCCCCAATGGGCGCTCGTTGGTGGTGGGGGGGGGGGAGGAGGGACGGATGACATTTCAGACTAAATTCTCACCTGAATGTGATGATTATGATGGTCTGAGACGACATAGAGCCCGTTAGGATCAGCGGAAACTCCCCAAGGCTCGTAAGAATCATCATTGCTGTCATCGCTGTTGGGAGTAAACCTTAGCAACACTGGTCCAATTTTGGTACAGTCTATACCTGAAGTAACCTGTGAATACAGAAAGGTACTGCCACTATAAGAAAACAAAAGAAGAAAACCTGTGTCGCATGTGATTTTGAGCTCCTTTGACGCGATAAATTCGCGTAAACTTATTCAGGGGGAAAACAAACACAAGGCTTATGACGCTAAAAATTTAGTGCTTAGAAATATTTAGATAAAAAAACATGAGAGTGACTTATATATCACTTTATAGCTTATTGCGATTAGCTGAATAAAGGTGTATGGAATAACTACGTTCACATAGCACCGACCAGTTGAAAATTCGTGCGTTTAGTTGTTCCGTTCCCACGGAGCCACCGGAGTACAAAATTTATACGCTTAGCCGTTCAAAGTTCCGTGTACGTGAACAGAGCAAAAATATTGTGCGTGGTCCCGTCTGAACGAAGTTTCTGGTCCAGTTTTTCAGCCGGTCGAAAATTCGTCCAATCGGTGTGGACATAGCCTGCATCTTGCCTAGTACCTAGGCCTCATTACTCCGCGCGGCCAAAGCGTTTCGGGTCACGTGGTCCAAGCTTCGCCTCGGATATGTCACCGAAGTGAATAGGCCATTTGCACTAAGAGGTCATGTGACATCGTTTTACGAAAATGAAAGTTACATGATTTTTTCTTCAAAAAACGATTAGTGGGTCCTATTTTTAGCAAAATAATAGTGATTTGGTTTTTCAAACCTGTACCATTTTCTTAAAATGAGTGAGTGCGTAGCTGGTCACGTGACCAAACTGTGATTTTTAAAATTATGAATTACCCCTTTCTGAACACAAATTTTGCACTTAAACTTCAAGGAAAGTGTTGAAAAGTTGATGTGGGAATGTTTACAGCACATCTGAGCGTAACTATCAAACGTTAAAAAGATCTAAGCAAAAAGTAGTTTTGGCCGCCATGTTGGAGGGCAAGAGTATGCCCTCCAACATGGCGGCCAATACAAATGATACTACTTTGTTGAAAAATCAAAGTGCCATAAAATATCTCTCTTAAATGCGTTTCCTGTCAAATTTCGGGTGTAAGATAATATTTATGTGCTCTGTCAATTTTTGGCATCAGCAAGATTCCAACTCATTGTTTAAAGGAAGCATTGGTCACGTGACCTCTTAGTGCAAGTGGCCTATTGACTAATTTGACCTTAATTACGTTGCCCTGGACAATACGTCAGGTAATCAGTGCTAAAACGTTATACGATAAAAATCTCAGCTAAAATTGGGAAGCTAATAGAACAAAACCCAACACAAGACAAACCTGAAGGTCAAATGGACTGCCTTGAATGGATTTTCCTCGCGCATGTACGGTGATCTGGTGTTCTCCCTTGGAGACTGGGGTAAAGGAAGCCGTGTAAGTCCCATCATTGTTGTCTTCTACAACGGCTGTGATTGGTGAACCGTTTGGACAATGAAGTTTGACTGACAGTAAGTCTCCACCTACAAAAGAAAAATGCATTTGGATCAGGAACAAGGTTAATTAAAATCAAATGACTTAGTTACGTGAGGCATTTTTCCACTTAAGAAACGAGAATGGACTTGAGCCGAAATGTGTCCGGCGACTGTTTCTGGAATCGTTACGCACTGGGGACTCGCCCGTCTATTTTCTTAACTGTACCGAATAACAGTCCCAGAAGTCTTTACGAACGTTAACTCGAACCTCGAACCAGTCTCTTTCTCGTTTCTAAAGTGGCGAATAAAGTGAATCTTCGAGGCGTAAAGTGGCGATGACTACCATTCTTAAGTAGGACTATCACTCTTAAAGTAGGAGTTATTTGAACTAGAGAATTGCATCATTACCCAGGGTAGAACCGGGCGTGTGAAGGCGCACACCTTGAGCAAGAAAGGAGACATCTCCTCTTGACTAGAGGAAATGAATTCTCTGTGAGCGTACTTGGAATAAATTGTGAGAGTATAATTTGGAGAATTGCTTCATTACCCAGAGTGGAAACGGGTGTGTGAAGCGGCACACCGCGCGCACACTTTAAGCAAGTAAGGAGGCATCTTCTCTTGACTAGAGGAAATGAATTCCCCACAAACGCCGTGAGAATAATTTCCTAAGTAGCCTTAGCGTGTTTTCATTTGATAGTAAGATTTCTTTTCTTTTTTTTATCACATACCAGTCGCACAAGGCTCTCCGTTTCTGTCTTTTGCTGTAATCTTGAAAGTTGACTTGTGTCCAACCTTGCCCTTAGACAAGCCAGGACCCTCTGCGCATGTCAGCATAGGGAACAGGTAACTAGTGGATACCGTCCCAAGTTTAGCTATGACTTTGGAAAGCTCCTCATCATTAGACGAGAATTCGATGACCTGAGGACGAAGTAATGGGTTCAACACATATCAGATTGGCTTCCTTTCTGTATCAAAGGTAAAAAGACTATACGTTCTTGTTCTCCAAGTCGAAATTCTATAAAATCAGAGTCATGGCCCATAGCACTCGCAAAAATAGATTCTCAGTCAGATAATGCGCAAAGAGTTTTTTGCACGCGTTTTGCCAATTAAACTCCAGTTAGTCCCCTTCTCTTTGTCGCCTTTTATAAGTAGGGATGTCAGCTTCCCCGTTCTATTTTAAACATTTTTCTTTGCATCTTAAAGATATAAATGTTTCAAAGTGACGAAACATCAAGTTTAGAAATAATCAAGGAAATGATTTAAACCATATTATCTTTAAATTTGGAATTTACACTGATTTTTCTCTATTCTTTTTTTTATCTTCTAATAATATCTGCCT
>OZ037997.1:4901809-4974309 GCA_964035705.1 Porites rus | reverse complement strand
AACCCTAGTGTAACAGGTCTTTTTGCTGTACAGATGATGCGTGACATGTTTCTGAAATTCTCCTTGTTTATGTTTTCCCGCCAAAACAGAAAACTCCATCCGTGGATTGTTTTCCCGCCAAAACTGATACTGAAAAAGAGACGACCATGGAAGCTACGGGTAAACGAAGACTCTGTGAGCAGCCAGAGGTGAAATAAAAACCTTAACGAAGTGAAAAAAATATGTTTTTTACTTAAAACTCTGTCCCACAGCTCTTCAGAATTATTTTTTTTGCATGAGTGGAAAAGAATAATAAAAGTGGCTACTGCCCTATGTTTTAACCTTGGTAAATTATGTTCAGTCGTCAAAAATTCTTTTGAACTTTTAGTGAAATGGCGCTAAATTGTCATCACCGTTGTCTAAGTGAAGTGCTGTGATAAGAGAAATGAGTTTTGGTCGTCAGGTATGCCTAATGAAACGGGCACCGTGCAGCGTGCGTTTCCCTTGGTCGTTTTTTTCTTCCAGGGGTGCGCACCCGAAGAATTTCTTCAAACGCCTTAAATAAAATAACGACCGGTACCAGTTAATCTTTTGTTCTTAAGTCTGTAAGCAACCTCGTAAATTGGAATATCTGCTGACTCTCAATGACTCAGTAACTGATGACAAAGATTTTAGATAAGGGTCACAAATGATCTAAAATAAATGAAAGCAGATCTCCCGATGTGTCCTTCACGAATTAACTCAAGTTAAGATGCAAGTCTGAGAGTAAATCACCGCAAGAGTTGGTTCCAAGTCGGTTAAGCAGGTCAAGCGTAGATCATCCCTCCCAGCAAACAACAAAGAAGAATTTCTGTTTTTCAACTTCCTCTTTTTGGGTTAAGCATGCGGTTGTTAAATTGAACGCCGCGTGAAATTAAGCATAAGGTTGGCCGTTTTCATGCGAGTTTGCTTCCGACCAAAGATCAGATAAGTCCAACAGTGGAAACAAATAACAATTAAAGTTTCATGAAAGTACCTCATGGTGAAAAAACTCAAGAGCGCAAAGCATGAAGCGGAAAGGAGCTGATTAAAAAATTATTCCTTTCAGTCAGGGCGTAAGGGCCGTGACGTGAGAATCATTTCCACAAACAATGGCAACAGTGAAAGACGAGAAATATTCACCTCAGTCGCTAGAGTGCCCCATCTGCAAGAATATCTTCAACGACCCAAAGATCTTATCATGTCTTCACTCGTTTTGTCGCAAGTGCCTGGAGAGCTACGATGTGATCGGCGCGGGCACCAACTCAATCGTTTGTCCCCTCTGTCGAAAGCTGACTGCCATTCCAGTGGGGGGAGCCCAGATTCTGCCCAGCAACTTTCTGCTGACAAACGCACTGGATCACTTGTCCGTAAAATCAAGCAAGGAGTATACACTACACTGCACAAACTGCGAGGACGAGGCAGCAGCGACGTCTCGATGCTTGGATTGCGCCGAGTTTCTGTGCTCGAACTGCGTTTTGGCTCACCGACGGATACGAGTAACCAAGGACCATCGTATCCTGTCGCTTGACACGCTTCAGGCGGATAAACAGACGCTTCATCGTCCGTCTTTCTGTACTCAGCACGCAGACGAGATGTTCATGTTTTATTGCGTGCCCTGTGACTGCTTGATCTGCCGCGAATGCACGATTCTTGACCATCGTGGACATAAGTATGCAGGTAAGGCCTTAAGAGCAACAATAGTCAAACTTTTTAGAAGCGTATATAGCGCGTAAAGATCAGGTGCTTAAGATATCGATATGGTTTCCAATGTAGCTGAAAGGCGTTCTACGAGTACCATTGATGCAAAAGATCAATAAAACACTACGTAATTCTCTGTCACAGCGAACAGGACCCCGCCAATGAAAAAAGATGAGACTGGTGGTTAAGTAAGAGCGATAATTTTTCCTATTGCTGGCCGATACAGTAAAATTCAAAGGCGTAAAATTCCAACTTTACAAAAATGTTATCCTTCATCTCCGTTTGGCACTGATTTTTTCAGCTTGCATGGCTCTGCGCGAGTAGAGATCCAGTGGAAAGAGACTTCAACTGAGTGATCTGCTCTCACTGGCTGTCAATACAGTGAACTGTCTTTTTTTCAGCAAAAGCATTTTCCTCTTATTACCACACAAAATACTAAGCTGGTTTCAAGGAGCAAAAAACACAAACACTAAGCTTGCTTTGAGACAAGGTAATGATAATAGCATTGCAAACTATGAAGAACAATGCATTTTTGGGGGAGCAAATTTGCAAAGACTGGGAAAAATGATGAAGCATGTTATGCACTTTTCTACTATGGTTTGTTGTCAAATGTTCGTGTAAAGAGAGAAAGTTCAAGCAGTACAGAGGCGGACCAGTTATTAACCGTCTAGACTCAAGAGAGATTCAAAAAACAAGCAAACGGAATTTCCTCTTTTTTAACCGTTCACCACTAGATCGTAGGTTTGCCGTTCATGTCAAAACGAAATCATGTTTAACATTTTTTATGAAGAGATTTCGTTGTAAAATCTATTTAACCGCCGAAGAAAAAAAATAAGATAGATGGGCATTTTGGCGACTTGTGCTACATTTCAAGACTGGAATCTGCTTTAGGGCTTGAAGGCGCGGGATTCGAAGTGCATTTAAGTTAAAGCAAACATATTGCGACAGTCCCTACAAAGAACAAAAACACAGTAGAATATTCGTGAACATAACCTTAACAGGTTTTGAAATCAAAGTGACATGGTTAGATGAAAAGAGTACCTGTAAATGGAGCAAGTGGCTCAAAGCTTAAAGAAAATAGGTGAAAACAGGTGTGAGATACTGCTTTGAACGATCACCGACGTTCTTTGTTTTGTAGACTCCGCCTTCCTTTGGTTATTTTCTTGCAAACTAAAAATTCGGTTTCATCACAAGAGGTGTTATTTCGGTAACTGTTAAATGTAAAGAAATTGATATCTCTGACGTTTCGAGCAATAATTAAGTTGTTTGAGTAAATCTAGGGATCTCAAAGAATTGTGGGTTGTGTGGAATTTAACTAGTAGCGCCCCGTGAGTAGAGGAGCTTAGGGTTAGGGTTAGGAAAATCTTTGTTAATTGGTTAACTTATAGCCTGCATGGGCGTGTCAAAAGTCCCCCTTGCTCCCTCGGCCCGCAACTTCGAACGTCTGACACTCAGTCTAGGGCTCAGTTAGTCTCCTTTGCAGCCGCTCGGACCGGAGTCACGCAAGCTCCCCGTCCCCACGCCCTAGGGCTCAGTCCACACGAATTCAAACATGAAACCAGGGTAACCGTATCTTTTTGAACCCCTCTCCCCGGAGGGTTTTTTTTGCAGAAGAAGCCGGATATTTTCGAATTTAGTTAGGTACGTGGTTTCAGGCCGTCCGCTTCGTGTGACGGGTTTAAGCCTTTCATCACTCATCCTGAAACTCTTTTGTAGGTCTAAAGGAAGCCCTAGAAGAACGAAAAGTACTCATCGATGACCGTCTGAATTTCTGCATTGAAAGAAAGATCCCCCCGGTCCAAGATGCCGTTCATGAGGTCAAGGCCATGGCTGCTAAGCTGCGCGCACGCGCAGAAGCCGTTAAAAGTGAGATCAGTGCCACAGCGGAGGAATGCGTCAAACGAATTGTCAGCCGAAAGCAAGAAATACTGACAAGGGTAAACTACTCAATTACAATGGTTCTATAAAGAGTTATTCTCAGGTTGTTTGTCTCGGTTTTGGAGAATAAACGGTTAATTATGTTTATTGGGTTTTCAATTTCAAAACCACTTTCTTCTTTCTTTCTTCTCGATGTCCGGAACTCAGTAAGGGACATTCCATTAAATTATTTTCATATATACACACCCCCTCCCCAAGAGGTGGGATTTTTTGTGGGTAGCCTCGAAAGTTACTGCTGAGGGGGTTGCTTCGGCACCTTTAATATTTGGATTATTTCTGAGGGGTACGGAAAAAAATCCCTTTTCTTGAAGGGCTAAAGAAAAAGGCAGGAGTTTCTAAGAGGGTGGAGGATCTTGTCGCTATTTTTTTATATTTTTTTTGTCTTAGGGGGTAAAAGTCGAGTTACCTCATTTATAGCGCCGCCGGGGGTGTCGAAATTAAACGGAACGGCCATGAGTACGGATGTTTTTTTTTTGCCTTATTTAAGCTTCCAAAAGAACGATCTCGAACCGTTAATTTTCTTGCTTCTTTCAGGTCGACGCCCTAGAACAAGAAAAAGAGGCCGTACTCCGCAACCAACAGGGCCAACTCGAGACTGAACTCTTCAAGTACACGAGCTCACGTGACTTTGTAGAGAACGTTCTTCTGCATGGAAACGAAGTTGAAATTATCCAGCTTCGCCAGCTGATGCTTGATCGCTTGGAAGAACTCAACGCTATAAAGTTGGATTACAAAGAACCGGAAGAAAACGATGTTGTAGATTACATACTCAACATGGAATCAGTAGGAAAAGTCGCCACAACGATGGGCCGCGTGACATCTAGTGTGACGTTTAGTGCTTTGTGTAACGCAAGGGGCCTTGGTATAAAGTCTGGAAAAGTAGGAGTGGAATCGTCCTTTGTAGCGGAATTGAAAGATCGCTTTGGAAATACATCTGTTGAAGGCGATCACTCTTGCCCGGTGCAAGTAAAAGTACAAGCTCCTGAGGGTTTCTTCGTCGGGAATAAAGTCACGAATAATGGAGATGGAAGCATGAGAGTGCGTTACACTCCTGTCACGCATGGCAAGCACCTTGTTCACGTGGCAGTCCGTGGGCGAGAGATTGAGGGAAGCCCTTTTACCGTTAACGTATTCGAAGGAATCGATTACCAAAAGGTTGGCCCGATATTCATGAAGATTGGCTCCCAGGGAACGAAGAGCGGCGAATTCAAGCAACCGTGCTCCGTAGTAACGGACAAAGAGGGAAATATATACGTCACAGACTTTGTCAACTGCCGAGTTCAAAAATTTGACGCGCTTGGAAAACATCTCCTGGATTTTGGGTCTCGCGGAAGCAAAGATGGTCAGTTTCAGAATCCTTGTGGTATCTTGGTTGACGTTAATGGCATAATCATCGTCTCAGACTGGGATAATCATCGCGTGCAACTGTTTAGTCCTGAGGGAAAATTTATTGGCAAGTTTGGATCTAGAGGTAGGGTTCTTAGCGCCGGTTTTCAATCTAAGGTGTTCGGGACAGGACACCAAACAGCGTGTTCCCCTCGCGCGCTGTATAAAGAACTTACAAACAACGAACTGGCGCCTGCCAAGAAGACTAACACTTTTGTATTTCGGCCAACTATTTGGCTGTCTCTCTTTTTGTGTCCGATCAACCCTCGTTGATATGGGCACTTAAGTGACTAATACAGGGGTTTCATTTTACAGAGGTGTCTGTATTATAGATATAAGTATAGTATAGTCTGTATTTGTAGATATTAATTTGGACAAAGAGAGATGTTGGCGTCATGCGTAAACTACAAGTCCATAGGTAGACCAAGGGAACTCTTTCTTTTCCACTGCAAAGATAGTGTATTTTAGGATCAAAACGTTTACAAACAGAATAAACAAAAACTCACAGCTAATCACTGGATTTATCTAACACTTTAGGATCCGAGGACGGAAAATTGAATCACCCTGCTGGTTTAGCTCTGACCAAAGACGGCAACTTGCTGCTGGCCGATAAAGACAACCACAGAATACAACTCTTCAAGATGGATGGGACCCACATCATGTCGTATGGTTGTCATGGCAACGAAGACGGTCAACTCAACAGTCCGAACCACGTAACAGTGACAGACGATAATGGTTGCCTGGTAACCGATACTGAAAACAACCGAGTCGTAAAGTTTGACTGCAATGGGAAATTCGAGTTCAGTTTTGGGGGGAAAGGTAGCGATAATGGCCAGCTCGACCGTCCCGGGGGAATAACTGTAGATCCCGAGGGATTCATCATAGTGAGTGATTTTCAGAACCACCGAATACAGATCTTCCAGCCGAACGGCAGATTTTACGCCTCGTTTGGCAGCGAAGGTGACTCAGATGGTGAATTCAAGTTTCCGGGGGGTGTGGCACTTACAAAGGATGGACGAGTCATTGTTGCCGACAGGCATAACCACAGAGTCCAGGTCTTCTAGAGGGTCAATCGGCTTTTTCCGTTAAGTTGGCCTTTGAAAATCAGGAAGAAAAATCGAAAATGTCGCAAGAGAAGTGCAGCACATTTTCGGACTCGAACTGTAGACAGGAGCATGTAACAAAGAAAAGAGAGGCATGTAGGTACATACATACATACATACATACTTTATTGACTTTCCCAAGGGGCTTTTCAAAGACAATACATGATCCTATTTACAATTAAGAAATGTTTTAAAATATATATAAAATTACAATTCTTTAAGTAATTTAGTACGTAAACGAGTTTTAAAAACATCAATCGAGTTACACAGTTTAAAGGAATTGTCTAAGGAGTTCCATAAGTTCACAGTTCTATAGAAAAATGTTCTCTGACCGGCAGCTGTTCTAAAAAAGGGAATTTGTAAAAGCTGTGAATTTCTGGTGCTACGTCGGCTAACCTCTGCTCGCTTTATGAATTTTGATGTAAGGTATTCAGGGGCTTGACCGGTCATACATTTAAAAGCCATTGTAGCGTTCCGGTAATAAAGCTGACTGGGAACTGAAAGCCAATTTAGCTCCTTGCGAATTGGTGTAACATGGTCAAATTTACGCGCGCCGCTAACAATGCGGCATGCGAAGTTCTGCACTGCCTGTAACTTGTTGACATTACATTTTGAGGTATTTGACCAAACATTGGAGCAATAAAATAACCTGCTAAAAACTAAGGAATTAATAATCATCAAAAGTGTACGTTTGTCGAAGACATGCTTGACACGGTTTATCTGGCCAAGGCGGGACATGCACGAGGAAGCGGTTTTAATTATATGTTCATCGTAAGTTAAATTAGAATCCAAAGTCACACCAAGGTCTTTGGCGGTGTCTGTAGGGACAATGTCCTTACCCATAAAGGAAAGGTAACGAAATTGGAATTTTGCACGCATCTGCCTGCTGCCAAATATCATCAACTTGGTTTTGCCGGGGTTTAGTAACAATTGATTGTTGGAACACCATTCCCCAATTTTAAACAGGTCGTCTTCCAAATCAGCAATTGCATCCAGGATGGCTTTAAGCTCGAAGGAAGTGATGAGTTTCGTATCATCTACATAACTCTGGGTGCTGCATTTCTGTGGGATCAATGGAAGATCGTTCGTATATATGCTAAAAAGAAGTGGGCCCAAGATGCTTCCTTGAGGAACGCCACTGGTCACAGACAAAGGCTCAGATAGCGTTGAATAGATTCGTACTACTTGTGACCTGTTGCTTAGGTAACTACGAAACCATTGGAGAGTGTCACTGGAAATTCCGACATCTTGCAATTTTAAAATTAACGTGTCATGATTGACACTATCAAAGGCTTTGCTCATATCTAATAGTACAACTGCCGTTAACTTCTTTTTATCGATGGCGTTAAGAATTGTGTCTGTTGTTTCAATGACAGATGTTTCACAAGAGTGCCATCTCTTGTTACCGCTTTGACTCTTTGATAGGGTGTCATTTGATTGCAGATACGAGGTGAGTTGATTATGTACTACCCTTTCGCAAACCTTCGATAAAACTGGTAGAAGTGAGATGGGTCTATTGTTGTTTGCCTGTTCATGGTCGCCCTCCTTTAGGATGGGTGTAACCTCGGCTGTTTTCCAGTAGGTAACCAGTTGTAGAGCATCTTATAGTATCCAAGGGTGCTCAGATTTTTTTCTTCCGAGCCACCTGTGTCACTGACTTAAATAACATCCTTCTCATAGTTATTGTTGTTGTATAAGAAAGATAAAAAAGGGGATTAGCATTATGCCATATGGCCTTCCGGCGTATAGGTCGCGTTATTTTGAGCTCTGAAGGAGATATTTGTTAGTTTCCTTTTCCATGTTTTGTTTCTTTATCTGACTTTAATCTGCATTTTGGCCCGACTAGCCTTTTGGTTAACTGCGGACAAGTGGAAATTGTAAATTATTATAAAATAGGTTATTGTTGATGTTGGTATTAGTAGTACAGACAAATGTAAAGAAAGGTTTTATTTTACCAAATGACAAAATAAGATTTATATTTGTTCACTGTGGCAACGCAAATTTTTCGATTAACAAGTATTTTTTCAACATCACCATGATTCCATCATTAAGCAGACGAAAATCTAATGCACCGTTATGATGTTAACTAATATTGTTGACTACCTCATAAATATACATTTAATGGAATCGGATTAGAAATACGAAACAGATAGAATAGTGCTTTTTAAATACTATAATGCAAAACCAAGAGGAAAATGATATATGTTTAATACATACTTAAAAATACCCCAATAAAATGTGACATCAAGAACGTGCATGCCATTGATGCTAAAATATACTGAGAATAGTACATAGAAAAGCTGAAATTGATAAACCAGTCTCTTTAGTAATACTGCAATAGATATTGGTGCAATATGTATACTATGGAAAAATGTAACCCCCTCTAACAAGAGGAGGTGACGTCATGAGTCAAAACGTAAAACGACATCGGAACAAATTAACGCGGAGATCAGTGTTTTCTTTATTCAATTATATATAAGGTTTTTGAATTTTTTTGCTCACCAAAGCCTTCTGCTGAGAAAGGCAATGCAACCAACTGAGGAATTTCTCAAAACACCTCTATCCCGTTGTCTAATACCGCGCGAAACTGAATTTAGCGGAAGAGCAGATAAGTGAACATTCTTAAGATCCTAACATAGCCCGGAATTTAAAGTATCCGGATAAATGTAATTATATATATTTTCTTCATATTCAAAAATTTCAATATGTTAATATGTAAAATGAAACAGATGTATTTCAATGTAAAAATACGTAATAATTAAAGATCACATCACTAACGGGTTTACATCATCCTTTTTACAGGCACTTTCGGGTTATCAAATAGTTTACATAATGGCGTCTCAAAACTACAAAATTATATTCATAAAAATAGGCCAAGCTCCACTCCTAACTGACAGAAGACAAGGTAGCTGGTTGTCCTGAAAATTATGGCAAAAATATGGAACGATCTCGGGGGAATGGAATTTCGAGTAAAAGTCCATACTGGCCTATCCTAAGCGCACTATGAATACTCTCTTCTTTTAAGCATTACGCTTAAAATAAGCCATAAACTCCCCGTAATTCCCTACTATAATCAAAGCCGCAGACAGTGAGTTATAATCAGGGGTTTTGTAATATATTCATCTGAAATGAACAGAGGACACCGAGTCAAATGAAAAATAACCAGTTCGTTTGAAATTCCTGTACAGCTCTAAACGAACTTCTTCTTCGCCTGCTGATTCCAGTCTCTGTCAGTGGAACTTGGATTCTGGATTCCGGATTCCTCGAGCTGTATTCAGGGTTCCAAAGCCCAGGATCTCAGATCCTCTCAAGCAAAAAGTTCCCGGATTTCGGATTCCACAAGCAAACATTTCACTGACTCCGGAATCCGCATTCCCTAACATGGCGCGATTCTTCTTCTTCTTCTCTGCAGTATATATGTAAGAGTAACCTTGTGACTGATTTTTAGTGCGCCGAGCTAAAATTTAGAGTCAGTATAGTCTTCGACTAGGTGTGGCAGCATCCGTCCGTTAAAAGATCCATATACATCCATGGCAGTTATTCAGTCACTGAGATTCTTTAACTACCCATTTCCTTTCGTTTTTCGTTGGCTGTTTAGGTATTCAAGTGTTTGTTCAGCTCTTGCCTTCGGCTGAATTTCTTGTCACACTGTTCGCACCCGTATGGTCGTTCCCCAGTGTGTGTCCTTTCGTGCAACTGGCGATGACAGCCCTGGGCAAAGCTCTTATCACAGTAACTGCATTTGTAGGGCCTTTCTCCTGTATGTGTTCTTTTATGTCGTTTTAGACTTTAGCTGTCAATAAAGGCCTTGTCGTACTCGTCACAAGTGAATGGTTTCTCTCCGGTGTGTGTACGCTAGTGAAGATCCAGGCAAACCTTCTGTTTATAAGCCATTGAACAGCGGTCACACTTGAAAAACTTTTCAATCACATGTGCTGTAAGATTGTGTTTATCCATAGTCGATTTTCTGGATGCAACGAAAGATGTTGCCCTGGCCATGGTACTTTCTGCTGTGAGTTTTTTTAGCAATGGTTGCACTTGTAGCGGAGCTCCACGCGCGCGAAGCGGAGCACCATGGGTAAGAAAATTTGGTAATCTACCCATCCGAGAAATTTTGGTAATCACGTGACCGTACGCCCGACCGACCGTCCCTCCGCACCACAGGCATGCCAATATAAAATAACTCAACCAACAGTATGGCAACCCAAATGCAACTCGAGTTTTTTTTTGGCGGGAAATCGCATAGCAACCCGCGTCTTGTGAAGCAGAGACAACTAAAAAGTCAATGAAGATGAAAACGGAAAGCGGAAATTGTTTCTGTATCCGTGTTGTCTAAAGTATTTTAAAAGCTTAGATTAATTGTCATGTCCACAAATTTGGAATATAGAGGAAAATAAAGTGGACGACAGGTCAGCGAAACTCAACGAGAAAAAGAGAAAAACAATGTTTCTTGCAGCTGCAAAAACCTGCCAGTTTTGTCTTCCTTACGTTGCGTCAGTTGCGTCTCGTGTGGTCTAAACATATTCTCAAAGGTGCAGAGATTTTAAAAGCTAATATATTCGCTCTGACGTAGTAACAACCATGCCTGCCCTCGCTTGACCAGGCTTGGATTTCGAGACTTCAATGGCTTTTAAACTACAGAAAAATCGGGTCCAGACCGGTAAAAAATAAATGGCATGGTAAGGTACCAGTAACTGTTGTAAAGACATACTGGAGGTTTCGCAAGGCCACAGGTGCCTATGGCCCTGTGAAAATTCCAGTATTTCTTTACTAAATATACCGGTACCGTACTGCTTTTTTGACGTCTAGGACCAGTTTCTGGAAATTCCCGGTAACTTTTCCGCCCCGAAACATAAAGAATAAGAGCGCGGGTCCTGGCTAGAAATTTACCCCATTTTGTTTTATTAACTGACAGTTTTATCACGTTAGATGCATGTAAACAACAACAGCTTTACGGGCCCGTTAATTATTGGGACTTTCGAGAAACGGGCCCCCGTCTGGGCCCAGTTTTCTGTTGCCTGCGTGCAGACGTCTCCTATTTCCTTTGTTGCACGCGGAAAAGGGACGTCTGCGTAACGCCGTCGCTAATAGGGACTTTAAGATCCAACGGCGCGACGGCCACAAGAACGTCGCTTAAAAAGTGAATTTGAGTTTTTTCAGTCTTTATAGCGTCAGTCTTTATACTTTGTCAACTGTAGGCGAACCCTTCTGAAGCTGAATTTCAAGGGACCATATTCAAGCTCAGAAAGAGAAATAAAATTTCGTCGTTGCTTGTTTACGTCCTCCATAAAACGCGAAATTAGGCATTTTCACGTCGTAGTCGTGCAAAAACAGGAAAGAAATGAACAAAAAAGTGTGTTGCACGTGCGAAGTTGTTGTTTTGCTAATTAAACCTATTGTTTTTTTGACGTTCTAGTTGTCGTCCCCGTCGTTGGATCTTAAACTCCCTAATATCCGCGTGCATAAAGGAAATAGGAGACGTCTGCACGCAGGCAAAGTTTTCTGTAATGCCGAAACGCGCCATTAAGCCGGCTACAAAAATGATTGAAATCTTATGTTAGTCTCGTAACAGCACTTAAATGATGAGTTGTCCGAGCAGTGACCAGTTTCTGCTAATTAGCCCTAATGTTGAATATTTGTTTAGAGCCAGAGTAATTAATAGCGTAATAGCGGGGCTCTCTCTCGCGCGAAGCGCGCGCCAGCGGAGCACCATGAGTAAGATAATTTGGTAAACTATCCATCCGAGAAACTTTGGTGGTGACGTCAGCGTACTCCGTCCGTGCGTACACTCTTTGGGATGATGGTAGGGAATCAGGTGTCAGCCCTTCGGGGGGAGGAGCTGATGTTATAAATCGTACAATGTATTTTTGTAAGCCCGTGTTTTTCTCAACGCGCAGGTAAATTCCTGCACCGATTACATATTACCCACACGAACCACATTACCTCTACTTCTTCGCCAGTCCGCAGAAGGTCCATTTGATTAAGTAGTGGAGTTCATCATGCTCATCAAGTTTAGGTTCCTTGCAGAGGGTTCCTTGCAAGATGTTTTTTGACGCGGACATTAGTTAAGAGCGACGGTCAGGAAATATCGACCATTGAGTGGCAAGAGTTCAAAAATCGATTTCCTTCATTTTTCAGGGGCGGATCCAGGATTTTTTTTAGGAGGGGGTGCACTCGTCTCTTGCTCCACTTCAACCCCAATAAACCTCATAGTTTTTTTTTTTTGCAGAATACCAGTTGTATTAGAAAACCGCAGGTCATCTCGGGGGGGGGGGGGGTGCGCACCCCCTGCACCCTCCCCCTAGATCCGCCCCTGTTTTTTGTCCATAAATAGCTTTTAAGTAGATAAGTAATCTGAGGTAAGTTGTTCTCGCAAAAAGAATATCAGATTTCATGATCGGAGTCTCAAAATGACCGTATTTTCAACCGGAAATTTGCTACCATCAACTCTCCTTGCGTTCGCAAATAAAGCCGCAAGGAGAAATTTGGACACTTTTCATCAATAGAACAACTCTTCATCTTTCACTAGAAAATACTTCCAAAGCAATATCGAGACTCGTTGAACTGACATAATTCAAAAACGAAGAACAGATTTTTACGGTGACAAAAACTCTCATTTAGTAGTTGTTTTCTACGGCATTATTCTTCATGTGGTATAGCTCCAAATTTTCCCAGTCCTCGTTTATTCACACATTTAGACATTTATCTAAAACATACCTGAGAATTGGCTTGGGTTCCTGAAGGCAGCCTCCAAACGAAAGTATCGAAGTCCGGTAAATATAGTGAAGCGTGGGCAAAGTAACTTGAGTAACGGCTCCATGTTTCCTCGATCGTAAAGTAACAACACGAAATATCTTCCTGTTCCGTCATCCTTAGCGAATTACCATTGTTCAGTCCTTATTTTTCGGTAAAATGTGAGTACCAGAATACTAGCGCGTTTGGTTTTTTTCTTCTTCAAAATACTGTCGGTATTGAAAATGTTCCTCTTTCAAGAATTGGGTTGCGTTACTACCGTGATTCCGTGACTGTCATTTTGACGGCTTCTTGTCTTCAAACGTAAATTATGTCACGTGCAGTCACGAACAGATTGTCACGCAGAGTTGCCGGCGGGTAGAGTTCACTGTTTGGATATGGCTGAAATTGAACCAGTTTCACCTTTTTACCCCCACTCTTTGATTGAAAGAATCAACTTTGCAATGGGAAAACCTACACAAAGTACGAAAAACGAGCCTTTAGGCTGTAAATATCTACTTTTGTGCGTTTCGAAATTGGAAGTGTTTACGCAATTACCGCCGGCCTACCATGAAAATTCCTGAACTTCGATGGTGTCTTACAGAGATTTCCTTCAAAAATCCAAGCCATTTCCCAGGTATGTTTTAAATGAATGTCTAATTGTGTGATTTAAATGGCATTGAGAGAATTTGGAGTTATACCACATGTTAAATATTGCCGTCGAAAATGGGTAATTATAACGAAATTAACTTTTTGTTATGATGAAAACCTATCTCTCGTTTTTGAATTATTTCAGCAAGACGAGCTTCGCTAATGCCCTGAAAGCATCTTCTAGGGGAAGGAAAAGAATTTTTCTGATCATGGAAAGTGTCCAAATTTCTCCATGCGGATTCGTTTGTGAACGCAAGGAAAGTTGATGTTAGCGAATATCAGATTAAGCCGTCTGAGACTCCGACATCGAAAACCGATTTTCTAATTTTTCTCACAAATAATAGGCTTCTGGTGGGAACAATCTACATTAGGTCTCTTATCTACCTAAAAGCTGTCTATGAACAAAAAATGAAAGAAATTTATTTTTCAACTCTTGCCACGAAACTAAGATTTTGGTCGATTATTGTGGTCAGCGGAGTGTCAAGAAAAAGACGCGCTGTATCCCTTAGCAACGATTGGCCACATCATTGGCAACAATCAGGAAGGAAAGCGTTCTACAGAGAGCGAACGAGACTGGGAAATTCTGCTTCTCAAAAATACTTTTTTCTTTAATTCCCGGGCGATACTGACTCTCACTGGTCATGAAATCTGAACTTCGCAACGATCTTGACCTGACATCCACAGGAAAAGCGCATTATTACCAGTCTGCACATGGCTTTCCACCGGACGGCTTTCGGGTGAGTCACAATCTTTGCTGAATCACTGTCGAGCACGATTTAGTGTCGCACCTCATTGCCTCTCTTTTCTGGTTGTTTGTATTATCCAAAAATGTCTCCAGATACCCTACTTTATAGTTTTAAGCTCCTTGCACGTAACTTTACAGCTGTGATCATAAAAATGTACTCGACAGTCTATCAGCGCGATTAGCCTTTGCTATTTCTGAAAGGGTGTGCTGTCTTTCTTTCTAAATTATTTCCTTTTAACGACTCTACACTTTTGTATCAAGAGCACAATAAAGATTGTTGTCGTTGTTGTTGTTGTTCGGTCATGATGTTGCTGACATTGTACATCGTGATCGATGGCATGTGCACTCAATAAAACCGATAGTAATTGAGAATAGTCGATAAAAATATATTTTTTGTGGAAATAAATGGAGAGAAAAATTGATTGAATCAGTGATGATTATTGAGTTGATTTTATATTGGAGCTTCATTTTTTTCCCACTTGTACTGATTAAGGGAAAACGTACTACTTAGAAATACACATACTCATTATACTATTTAAATTTGCTTTATTTTCAGAGAACTGTTTATGATGTGTTGCCACCGGTACTTGGAAATCCAGATTATGTAACTGACAAAGACTACTTCCAAACAACAACTGGTACGACTCACGACTATAAAGCTCATGGAGGAACACTGGGTAACATGCTGTTTAAAAAGGCCCCTGGATCATGGAAAGTTCATTATGTTGAGGACAATATTGGAAAGGTATACTATCAAACTTCCCTCATGCAGACACAAAATTAAGGGACACACCTCAGAATAGGCATTCATTAATTCAGAGGTGGCCCTATAGAGATAACTTCCCTAATGCAGACACCAAAGGGACGGACCCCAGTGTCTACATTGATATATTGAGATGTCTGTATTATATATTAAGAAGTGTCCATATTGATAATTGTAGAGATACAATAGATTATAGTTTAAGGTGCTGTGTGATAAAATTTAGCCAAATTAATTAGACACCCGGATTAGGTACCCAACTACCATTATGAAACTTAATAATTGCTTAAAACATTCACAATGGAGTTTTTGAAAAACATTTTAGCCTAAACATTTTTTAAATTAACAATTGACTGTTATTTTTTTAATTCAAAGTAATACATATTTCATAGATGGGATTAGCCAGTGGTAGAGTCAGATCTGCAAGTAAAAAGTGGGGGGCTGATCTTTGAGACGTTGCTTAGATACATGCAAATGCATTAAAAATTGAAGAATTGGAAGGTGTGCCTTTAAAATAATATTAAATAATTTGTTGTGCAATTTTGCAATATGTTATTAATTAACAGCTGAGTGTCAAACCATGGAGAAGACCTCTAACCATGGGAAACCAGTGCAGTGAAATGAAGTCTCAGTACACAGGAAGACCAGGAGTAAATCTAGACACTGCTTACAATGCAGGCATACAACCATTCAACCTGGCTGATCACCACAGGGAGGGTAACAGTAAGGTAAAAAAAGAAACTCTCCATTTGTTGTTCCTCTGTATTGTATCATATAATTTCCAGTGCAAATTACAGAACAACAGAGTGAATATTATAGTCGTGGTATTAGTGCATTTAAGGCCCTAATGTTAGGGTAAAATTCCAACAACCGACGTGGCCTTGAGTACCAACATGTGACAGCTAAAATACAGTTAAAACAGTGACAATATGGACATGCACCCATTGGCTTAATTCTACTCAAATATGTGAAATATGGGTTTTGAAATTCAGACCACAGACATACTGTAAATCCTCTATTAAGCCTCACATGTCAGGAGGCTTATTTATTTCAAGCCCATTTGGGGGGGGCCTTAACAGATACGGGGGACTTATTTAATTTAGAAAAGACAATGGGATTTGTTCTCCATAAAGAACTAGGATACAAAATGGAAAAGCTCAAGTATGAAGGTTGGAGGTCATGCATCCAAGGATCAGGGTCAAATCTGAACTTCCAGTTGGTGAATAAACCATCGCTCCTGGATCAGTCCACACAAAGTTTTGCAGTCGTGATTGATTAATACAGTCTATCATTTATTAGTGAAGAATATTTAGAAGAGGGAATTAGGGGGGGGGGGGCTTAATAGCAAGGGGGTGGTATTAATTTTCTTCCCCTGAAATAGCCTGCGAAAACATCCGTTTCTCCTCGCTCTTCACCGCTGGGGACCTTTTTGCGAGGAGGAACGTCTGCGACTGAGTGACAGAAATTCCATACTGATGATGTAAATCAATGTTTACATAATAAATCTGGTATTCATGGGGTTCCAAATATAAATTTGTCCAATTTTGCGTGTCTTCTGGTCGATTTTGGTGAAGTGTTGTGTTCATCTGCCACAAGCTCCAGCAAAACTCAATTGCTTCTTCTAGAGATCAAGACTATATTCCAGAAATATTGACTGTTTTGTTAGAGATTCTTCTTGTTTACATTTGACCTTTGTGGCTTTTGTCTTTTGTCTGTCATTTGTAAACAATGTAACTACTCTGTCGACCAATCAGCGCTTCTGACTGGATTCCGGACAGATTTTACGTCATCAGTATGGAATTTCTGTCACTGAGTCGCAGACGTTCCTCCTCAGGAAACGTCTTCAGTGGCGAAGAGCGGGGAGGGACTTATTAGAGGGAGGGGGCTTATTTGAGAGGGGGTGCTTAATAGAGGATTTACGGTATGCACTTTCCCCTCTCCTCTCCTAGTGTGGTTACCATAAAAATATACTAGAAATTTTCCTTACGGTGACATTGTCATACATTATTAATTTTACAGGACCTTGTGCCGTCTACAATCAACAGAGGTATTGCAGGTCAAAAGTTTTATCCCAGGGATAGAGGGGTGTTGACCTACCACATGGACCCTTATTTGACCACAACACAAAAGGACCATAGAGCATTCACCAAGTAAGTTACAGTACTGTATCTGATTCCATGGGGCTTGTTTAGTGGAAAATCACCCTGAAATAGCATTAACCTTGCACTGGGAAATGTTTAATTAAAGGTAAAAATCATTGCTTGTTTAACTAACACTTGAATTGAATTATTTTAAGAATTATGTGATTTCCTCAAATAAGTGTGAAATTGCACCATCAATCAGAAGCCTTCCTTAGTGGGAAATATCAGTATTTGATTTTCAACACTTGCAGAAATTATTGCCAATTAGCAAGCCGAGCAAAGACAGTCAGCTTGCAAGGTGGCCAGCTTAATGCCACGCGAAGTATTGCAGCAGGCAGAAAAATTCTCCATCTTGCTGTGAAAAGTGTAATTAATGTAAGGTGTAGATTCCCTGGGGATTTTAGTAGGGTTAGATTTCACGTGTAGTTTCACGTGGCTTTTGATGACCTTTGTTGTAAACAAACCTTCAAAGTTTGGACATAGTTCCTTGCCACACTACTGTACTTGTACGAACTGTAACTCGCTATTTCAAGTTTGCGCTAACCTATAAATGTTATTTCCCTTTTGCTGTTTGAAACTCGACAAGTTTAAGGTTCAAAAATGTCTAAGCAGAAGAATAAGAGCGATTTTAAGGCCAAAAGCTTGGCAGAAATGTAGGAACGAGGAGTGCTTGTAGTGGAAATTCTGATTGCCTCAGCAGCTGAAATGGTTTTATAAACATTGGAACTAAAACCGGTGATGTAGGCAAACTCTTTTTCTTTCATTGGCACTTAGCGAAAGCTACAACTAGTTATTAAATGTACACTCTTGGACCATTGTTATGAAATTGCAGTGAATATGCACAGCTTTATGTTGTAATTTAATTACATTTAAAGCTTGTGCATATCCTACAGCTATTTCAATGATTACATAACATTACCTTAAAAATCTGAGCCAGTTAGACTGAACTGCAGTAGGCAGACCTCTAGGCAGTATTAAATTTCATAAAACTTTTCTCAACATGGAGCTGAAGCAATTTTTTGGTAAAAAATTACTGGCAACATAAATTAGTATCAGGATTTCAAAGAAATAACAGCTTAAGTGTATGACGCTATCTTGGCTTGCAAAATTACACCATTGCGTAAACATATCAAAAGCCCTTTGCCTAAGTTCGATTAGTATCATTTTTTGATTTTTCCACATATACATGCATGTACACTTTTGGGCCAATTGTTTTGAAATTGCTGTGAATATGCACAGCTGTAGGTGGAATTTAATTACACTTAAATCCTGACATGTGTATATTATTTACAGCCATAATTTTAATAAATAAATTACATAAAGTTACATATATAGAAGCTGACCCAATTAGACTGAACCGTAGTGTGCAGTAATTTAATAAAAATTTACTCAACACAGACATAAAGCAATTTATTCTTTAAAAAGCACAAAGTTAAACTTTTTGTGCCATGTGGTACTGGTAACATAAAGTAATATCAGATTTACAAAGAAATAACAGCTACCCACTCAACCTTGCTGTCTTGTCATGTTGTGTCACCCATTATAAAATATCCAAAAACATTGATTCTAGCCTGGGTAGATGGCGGAATTGTTTTTGCCTGTGTTACAGTTTTGGAGACGAAGCCGCCATTTTCGTGACTATTCTAGTTGAGGTGAGAAAATTCCAAAGTTCCACCCAATGCGCAGTCACCACTTTGAAGCTCCTCTGCCAAAACTTTGCACATGCTAACAATCCCAATGGCTGTACAGGCTACTTTGATTCAAACAGCTGCTATGTCAGTGGCAGATCTAGGAGAGGGGCCAAATATTTTTATACCAAACTGAGAAAAACGAAAACAATTTTTTTGAGACCGGGCTTCCCACTTATCTCAGGGTCTGGATGACTGCCCCCCCTCTCCCCCCTCCTCTCCCCCCCCCCCTTATCTGAATGTCTGGATCTGCCGCTACATGTAGTACATCTTTGCATATGCCACCCCTTGGAATTTCCATTTGTGACGGAGAATAGACTGGACCGTGACACACCCCTAAAATTTGACATTTGACATTCTTTAATAGCTGGGGTAGAGTGGGGGGTGGATGGGGGGGGCATAGTTACTCTAAAACACCTCTCCCTATTGAAAAGGAAATATGGAGACTTAGCCATTAACGCAAGATGTGTAAGATTTGTGTTTGCTTTTTCTCAGCTGAGCACAGTTATTGTGTGCTAATTAAGCAACTAGGAGATGATGAATTTCTCTCCTGCTAAAATAGTACTGACAGTTGAACCTCCATTATTGAAGCGGCCACCTATTAAGCGCCCCCCCCCCCCCCGCCCCCCTCTATTAAGCCACCAGTAATCAACGTCCCGAAAATTAGGGAGCTTAAGTAACAGCGACGGCAACGAGAACGGCAAAAAAGCAATTGGTTTATAGATTAGCAAAACAACAACTTTGCACGTGCATCATGCTTTTTTGTACATTTCTTTGCCGTCACTGCACGACTACTATGTGAAACTGCCTTATTTCATGCTTCAACGACTTTCTTTTTCTTTTCCTGAACTTTGGTACAGTCTTTTAGAATTCAACTCCAGAAAAATTTGCCAACGAATTTGACGAATTGAACGAGCTGGAATATGCGCGATAAAGTTTGAGGCAGCGCGAATTCACTTTTTAAGTGACGTTTTCGTAGCCGTCGCCGCCGTTATTGCTTAAGCTCCCTATTTAAAGAAAGGAGCGGTAACGCTATTAAGCGGTCACCTCTATCCTGAAGCGGCCTCGGGCCTCGGCCACACCTTTTGGCCGTCCCAACGAGAGTTATTCTATTGTTTTCACCTCTATAAAGCGGCCATCAAACGATTGATACACTTAGTTTAGCTTTAGTTTAATAATATAATCGAGGAAAGTACAGTCCGTGATAGTAGGTGAAGACTGATTTTGGACCAGTAATGCTGCCCCTGTCGCGTGTTTGTTTCATTGATGAAAATTAATTGATGTTTCTGCTAAAGATTATAATGCTAATTTCAGTCTGACGAACCTCCATATATAACGCAGCCACTTGCCGGTACCCCGAGGGTGGCCGGCCTTAATGTAGGCTCAACTCTCTTTTATTAGACTCTTAACAGTTTGTTTCCTTTCTTAATCAGGCACGAGTTAGGACGTTATCCTTCAAAGGATTATGCGACTTATTGGGAGTGCGAAGAGTACACAAAAGCGTGGGGCCATGGCTCCAAGGAGAACCCACTACCCCCAAATTCTGTTCCTCGAGAAAAAGGACCCATGAGGGACCGTATCTGGTTTAGAGAACCCACTACCATTCCTAGGTTACCTAAGTCACTCAGTCCTGTACCGAATAAGTAAGTGTGCACATTGTAAGTTGTGTAATAATGGCATGTTTGCACCAATTTGACGAGGGGTACTCGCCATGACCACTATCTCTTTAGCTTCTGTCCGAGAACTATAAAGGATTGGTACCTAATCCCTTCTACGATTAGAGCAGGAAGTCATTCAAGCTTTTTTAATTACCTTATCTGTAATTTTAAAGTTTTTCGCAATATTTTTCTTTTTTCTTTTTTTGTTCTTATTTATCTCTTTTCGATGCGAATGCGTCAAAGAGTATGTCTAAGTAGCTAGAAGTAGAAAGTGTGGGTCGAGTTGGACCTTATTAGGTATCATAAGTGGACAAAAGAACAAACTTTTTCCCTCTTCTCCCTTGAAGTAAATGCAATGGAGAGCTTTAATCAGTGCTGAATTCTTACTTTGATCATAAATGCCAGCTCTAACACACATTGTTTTCGTTTTAGGGGAATGAAAACGCTGATGACCGAGTCGTACACGATGCCACCCGAAAGAAAACGATGGGAATTGTTTAGCTTGAACGTACCGAAACCATGGCATGCTCCTCTTGAAAGTAAGAGCCTTTCATTATGAACTGCGGCCTATTTGGCATAAACTTTCAATGCGCGGGCGAAAGGAGACAAAACGCGTGTCCGCTAAGTCCCCTCGCGAGAGGCGATCTCCACGCGCACACTCAGGTTTTTTCGAGAAAAGCTCCCTTTGCCCACCTCGCATAGTAATTTTCTTCACGCTTTCTCACTCTCTCAGAAAAACGTGAACGAGTTTACTGAGTTGCCCACCTTTAAATCGCGATTTAAGCCCTCGTGGTTATAGGATCCATCAATCTGGTTGTAAAACTAACATTCTCGTTAAAGCCTTTTTTCATTTCTCCTTTGTTCTTAATATAATATTAGTATTTTTCACAAAAGCGGTTTAACTTTAATCGTAAAGAATAATGCTAGAAGGAGAGAACTTTTTTTTCTACCCTGAACAGGCTAACCTCCCACGCGGACGTTTTTACGAGCTCCCCTAAAAACGCCTGCGTGGGAGGCTATGAACAGTCTTGCTCTCACTTTTCGATGAACCAAAATCTAAACCTTATAGGTATTTTAACAGGAACGGGTAACGCGAATTATAAGGCATGAACTCTGAAAACCTGCTTTTAGCCTGTGAAGCATGCACTTGAAAGTAATATTGGCGCAAGAAAGAACGGGGCGCTGGCGCTTGAAAGGAACAGGGAGCTTTAGCCACAACGACGGCGACGGCAACGAGGACGTCAAAAAAGCAATAGGTTTATTACGCAAAACAACAACTTTGCACGTGCATCACGCTTTTTTGTACATTTCTTTACCGTCCTTGCACGACGACGACGTGAAAATGCCTAATTGTAAGTTTTATAGAGGACGTAAACAAACGACGACTAATCTCTTTTTCTCTCTCTAAACTTGAGTGCGGTCCTCAAGAAATCAACTCCAGGGAAATTCGCCTACACTAGCCATTTTCAGAAATTGGAATAAATGCGACAAAGATTGAAAAAACGGGAATTCATTTTAAAACTGACGTTTTCGCTGCCGTTGCCGTCGACGATGCTGAAGCTCCCTAATAGGTGCAAGAAAGAACGGAGCGCGCAAGGGAGACACGCGTGTCTCCATCGCGCGCCCCGCTCTTTATGGCATATTCCTACCTCGCACCTGTCACGCAGGCTAACATGTTTAAAATCAGTTTAAAGGACACGTGTTTCTGTACTTGATAAGTAACTGAAATTTTGTTCCCCTTTTTTGCTCTCTTTGTGTAGGTCCCGGTCCAGGAGAGACATTCCGAGTACCCCGGATGTACAACACCGAATACCAGTTCTACGGCAGCGAAAAGTCTGTCACAGTTTGACTGAACATAAAGGCTAGTAGAAACGCGCGATATCGTTGTCTTTTTACCTGTACATCTTACGATGAGGAGAGTGAACATCAGTACCTTTTTTTTTAAAAAAAATCTACCCGAATATATATTTTTTCTGGCTGGTGGACAGGAAGTTGTGGTAAGGATGGGTGGTGTTGTGGGGGGGGGGGGGGGGGGAGGTGAGAGGAGTGTTGGAGGCGACGGAAAATCAATATTGAAAAATCTTGATACTTTCACTTGATATATTTTATTAATTATTGATTTTCTGTGATTAACAATCCGTACGCCAAAAAAAAACATAACATTAGGAAATCGTACCAAAAAAGAGCACAAAAAGTGAAAATACTGTTATTTGGTTTTTGTATATTGTACAACCGAATCGAAAGAAATACAACAAGGATTTGGTCTATGTAACGGGCATCTATTGAACGTGAGAGTGTTATTAATAAGGGTGGGTATTACATCTTAAAGATGTGCGCTTTTCTCTCAATGCTTTCAACATTTCCCACTGTCCAATAGTTTTTCGTTTTTCTTTTTTCACGAAGCAAAAAAAGGTGCTGTATCATTGCTGTAAATAATAATTGAGAAAAAAAATAAAGTTGTCGTTTATTTATTAATAACAGACTGAAATTATGGGTAATTGTTGATTGGTCTTCAACTCTTGCACCTTCCTGCAGCATGTAGTCGTATATACGGTGGAAACCCGCTTCATGGACACCAAATTAATACCAACATCCGTGTACAACGGACAGTTTCATTTGTCCCGAAGAAATGCTCATAACTTTTCTCTGAAATTAACCCGCTTAACACTAGTTATCTGCGCACTATTTATGACTGAATATATTACCAGCGAAAACGTAAAAGAAAGACTGAAAGTTGCCATATAACATTTAGCCCATCTGGCTGAGTCGCAATAAATGCGTTATGGCAAAGTAAACTAAGGTCACGGATTCCATTGTCGTGTTTTAAGAAAAAAATATTTAGTCAGAGACTGATAGATGATCGCGAATTTTCTCCAGAATAAACTTGTTACAGTTACAGTTAAGAAACTAAGCGACGTTTTCCGTAAAAATGTCATTTTGTTTTAGTCTAAACAGTTAGATACGTTTCGTGGCATTTTTTTTTCTGAGAGCCCCCTTAATACGGACACTTTTTCCTAGTTACTCTCTTGAATTTTATCTTCGTTAAAAAACACTGAGTAATAACAGAAGGAAGTAGATTGACAGTCGGAACAAAGCCTGAATTATAAATTAGAGGTTTATTCAAAGGTAGAATTAATGTATTTGCAATTACTTTTACATGTACTTTCATTTGATAAACTGATTTACCCTTTTAACTTCACGTGGCACGACACGTGTATAATTTTGTGTTATTTTCAGAACTAAAACAAAGTGAATTGTATATACCGGTTTGACGCTCAAAAGTATGCACCGACGACAAATTTGTGAATTAGAATTTGCGTTTTATGTACATTATTTTACAGTCTACTTTATTGACCACGGTATACTAGTCTGCGAGCAAGCGCTCCATTTTTTTATGGTGGCGAGTAACGTGAGCTACACGAGACCCTTCTCTCACGCATGCCACTAGCGCGTGGTTTTTTACTGCGAGCTTTCCTGCGGGCAACTGTATACGAGCCATTGCTACTAGCAATCCCGTGAAAAAGCGGCCATTAATTCACTTTTTCTTTCTTTATCCTTTTTTCTTCCTCTTGTTCTTCTTCTTTAAAAAATGGAAAATAAAATATGAAAATGTATCAATATACTTCCACTCGCGCTTAAATAACATAAATATGAGAATGTTCCGTTGCCCTTACAGCGGTGGGAGTTTCCTCCTCTTCGTGTTTCCGCTAGTTAAATTCAAGTTCTGAAATTATGTCCTTCCAAAAAAAAAAAATACTATTAAATGTTTTCGACGATAGCGCCTGAAGACAGAAACTATAGCCCTCGAAGGAAAGAAAACCAGCACCTTAGATTACATCTATAGCTCACAGTCATCTTGACCTAAAACTTGGCTTTCACTCCATAAATTATTTACAATTCAGTTATAACGTGGTCTTGATAAAAACGTTGGTGACTTTAAAATAAGTATCAAATAAACAAACTTGTTATAAACTTGATTGAGCTGATTGAGTAAAAGTATAAAATGAAATAATCAGATAAAGGCGTTTAAGATAAGTTTGGACGACTAATGAAAGTTCCGAAGAAGTGGTAGTTATAAAAAGAATATTTAAAAGACTTGGATCCGGTTATTTCCACTATCCACTACAACAATATTTCCCTCCTTAGTTACTGCTATGCCACAGGGGTTCTTGAAACAGCCTTCATCTTCACCAAAGGCGCCAAAGGTGTTCACAAACTCGCCATTAGAATTGAACACTTGTATCCTGTGATTGTGATAATCGCAGACCAAGATGTTGTCTTCGTCGTCACAGGCTACTCCCTCAGGGCCATCGAATAATCCGTTCTGGGATCCTTCAAAAAATAAATATGTTCTGTCTTAAAAGAAGATAGAAAGAGAGGATATTTTTCTTTTGGATAATTTTTCTGATTTATTTTTGCAATCGAGGTAAAATAAAAAGCTTTGATTGCTCGGATGTCAAGAAACGGGACTAAAATTCAAGTTATCGCTGCTGATTGGCCGAACATCAAGTGATCACGTGCAAGGCCATGTTGCACCATGCTCGTTTTGGCGGGAAACTTGGCTGGTTCTTGGCGAAAATTTGAACAAGATTTGCTCGCAGCTTTGCCTTGGAGTACGTTTGTACGATGAAGATAAGGATAGAATACTCGAATAATACCTAAAAGGGGCCTCGTAAAGATAAATGACGGTGACTTAGGCTTACAGCAAGTGAATATTTGTGTACTTGGAAAAATTAGGCGACTAGCCTTGTGCGAGTTTGAAGATTACCGGGGGAATTCATTCACAGCGCTTAAATGGCTTCCTGCACTGAGATGAGCATCCGCTTTAATTGTTACGAGACCGAACGACAAAAAGAAGAACCCTATAGTCCTGGAAGAAAGCAGTATTATCGCCAGGCTTGCGTACTAGTTTGGTGTGAAGACCTGTCGTCAGGTCGTTGCCTTTTATGCAGTCGGCGAAGTGTCACAACATCACAAGTCATAGAAAGGTAAGCTCAAAATTTGCTTCAAAATACGTAACGTGTGTTTTTGAGAAATAACATTTCGACTCTACAGTAAGCTGAACAACTAAGTAACAGTCGGTCATTTACTCAATCTACACCGCAGCACTGCCTCTGTTTTTCTTTTGACATAAAACTTTGCACGCGACATTCATTAACTTGCCAACGCGCATATAAAACCTGCATAATCAGTGCATTTACGTGCAAAATTGCTTCTTTTTTACTTTTTGTTATTTTTAAGTTCTAACCTATAATCTCCACTTGATTCAAAAGTTAAAATAAATGATTTTGCCTAGTAGAAACGCTTGGTTTAATTGTATATGTATATTCAAAACGAAAAACAATATTAACAGTTACGACTTACGGATATTACGACTATGATATTTTGATACGTGTTCTTCTTTTTAATGAATTGGCGTGTTTATAAACCTTTGTTTCAATAATATGTAAGATTTATTCAGCAAATTAAGGAGGATGAGTTTGCCTGACTAGACAGTCGACTCAAAAGACAATGGTTGCCCTATGTATGGCAATCCGGATTCCGGACTCGGGGAAATTTTTGCTTGTGCGATTTGGAATCGTGAGCTTTGGAATCCGGAATACAACGCAAGGTATCCGGAATCCTACTAAAGATTGGAATCCAGAATCCTAGTTCGACAGAAAAAGACTGGAATCCAGTAGCTGTAATCCGGAATCCACAGCGTGGAATTCAGAATCCAAGGCTGTCTTGGATTACCTTACAAGGGGCGACAAGGGACCTTTTGAAGAAGGGATCACCTTAAACTGAAATGAGAGAAAAATTCATTGTGTACGTATAAGAGAAAAATTTAAGCCAATCGTTAATACTTTCATTCTTGCGATTGTTTCATAATTGTCAGAAGACTGCAACACTCGCAAAAACCATGCTCACTAGTCCAGTAGCTTTTGGTAATATCACGGGTAAGGAAGCTCCTTTATAGGGGTGGTTCATCATTAAGGTTATCATCATCATCATTATCATCACCATATTTATTGTTGTTAATTAAGCCCTACCTTCCTTTCCAAAGTCTGACAAACATTTTCCTTCCATATCAAATACTTGAATACGATCATTGACACAGTCTGCCACAATGATTCTTCCCCTCTGATTCACGCTTACGTGATGTGGGTATATGAATTGTCCCTTAGAAAAGCCCTGGGATCCAAATTGTCGAACCGGCTCCCCATTCATGTTAAACAGTTGAACCCGGTGATTGTCTTGCTCCGAAACTATCACCAGTTCTCCGATGCATTCCACACCGCACGGATGATTCATGAGGCCTGGTCGTTCAACTCCAAAGCTACCAAACTTCCTGATAAAGCGACCGTCCTCGTTGAATACTTGTACTCGGTGATTGTTGAAGTCAGCAACCATTATGTGCCCATTAGAGGCTTTAGCTACTCCTTTCGGGTTTCTAAACTGGCCTTTTTCCGCCCCCTCTGCACCAAACTTGAACATAAATGTTCCTTCGAAGTCAAAAACCTGTACTCGATGGTTGTTGCAGTCTGTTATAATAAGATGATGATTTTCTTCGTCAATAGCTACGTCCCAAGGCATGTTAAATTCACCTAGAAAGAAAGATAATCAGATATGAAAACCATTTAAGGTCCTTAATAGTAACTAAAGAAAATCAACATAGCCCTCCCTCCTTCGTAATTTAAGTTTTTAAAACATTTAGTTGTTAAAAAGCAAAATTCAATACAGTAATTATTCTGTCTGGCCAATCGCAACAGATGCAGGCAATCAAATGAACCAAAACATCTCTTCAAAGCTAATTCATGCAGGTGGCTTGGGAAAAAAAAAGAACAAAAAACTTGATTCCTTACTGATTGGTTGAGCGAGTCACAGATTATAGGGGCACAAAACAAAGTCACGGCTTATTTACTTTTGCAACTAGATTGAAAGTTATGTTATGTTTTCTTCAAGTACCTCCTCCAGTGCCCTCGCAGCCAAAGCACGCCATGACCTTTCCAACCTTGGCAAAATCCATTCTGCCAGTCACATTGACACTGAAAGGACTTCCGTTGATGTTGCAATTTCTCATAGTAATCGTGATCTGATGGTTTCCTCTTACTGTTGGCTGATAAGACACTGTGTGAGTTCCGTCTTCGTTGTCTATGACAGAAACTGAGATGAAAGAGAAAGTTTGAGTCTTAAATCGGCAAAGGAAAGCGCGTGCGCGATTAAACAAGGAATTAAGGGTATACAAATGAAAGCCAACCTTTCAGTGATCTAGCGATCCTAATTTTCATTGTTTTTAAAAACTATATTATGTCGCAAAGATTGAAAAGACTCATTATAGACTTGAAACGATGTTGCTGACTGTATTCAGCCTATACTCCAAGACGAAATACCTACTCGGGACGGGATCTCCCTCGGGTGGCTCAATCTCTACACTGATAGGTTCCCCTTTACCGCTGTATATTTCATTCATCCTGTCTTTTGCAGTGACAAGAAACACAGCTTCCAAGCCTGCCTTGGCGCGATGAATTCCAACACCAGTGGCAAAGCAATAAGGTGGATAGGCGTGGTAAACTTTCACCTCTCCGATGTGCTCGATTGCCTTTCTAAAATTGTCCGTGGAAAACGTGTAATCGATGAGGGCATCTTCCAATGGCAAGTACTCCAATTTCAAATTGTTTAGTTCATGCAAGCGCTGTGTCATCTGTTTCTTTACAATCATCACTTCTGCTTCGTTACCGTGTCTAAGCAAACTTTCCGTGAAATCGATGCTGCTATTTAGATTGCCTAACATTAGCTGAAGCTCCTCGAGTTGTATTTCTAGTGTTTTTGACTTCATGCGGTACAAGTTGTTAACTTGAGTTAATATTTCTTCTTCTCTCTCTTGGATGACTTCTCTGCAGCGCTTGCAGTTCTGATTCACCTCTTGTCTTACTTGATCCAGCTTGTAATCCAGCCTTTGTTTCGTTTCGGTGACTTTCTCGATGGCCTCCTTAAGTGGACCGATTCTTTTCTTTGTGTTCATGACCAACACACCAACCTAAGTAAACAGAAACCAGAACGGAGAAAAACAATTTATGGTAAATGATTGTAAGAATGAAAGAATAAATCAAAAGTGCACTGATAAAGGAATAGCGACTGAATGAATGAATAATGAATGATTGGACGTTTATACTGGCTTAGAGACACGTTATCACATTGTTCTCCGTCTGTAACGTGAGGGCAAGTTAAGTTGGCATTCTCTGAGTAGACTGTTCACAGTCCCCTATTTTCCCGTAAGATCGTCGAGATCGAGCGCTTTGCGTTACGGGCTGCCATTTTGCATGCGAGTCAAAACTACTTAGGGGCCGGGGGCGGTTTGGGAGGAAGCGAAAAATATAAACCCCCCCTCCCACTAGAGCTATAATCACCGACGCCCGCTCCTCAGAACATTTAAAAATCAAGATGGCCGCCATTAATGGTAGGGCGCGCTATGTCTCGACGATCTCACGGGAAAATAGGGGACTGTGAACAGTCTAAAGATTTAGAGTTAAAGTCAAACCCCGCTTAATTAAAGGACACCCGTTTAATACGGACGTCTTATTATTACGAGCAGTTTGCTTTGTCCCTGGGGAAAGAAAGCCCTTACATTCTCTCTGAATTCAACCCGCTTAATACGGACTGGCCCCGTTAATACGGACACTTTCTATGACCCCCTCAGTATCCGCGCGTATTAACCTGGGGATTTGACTGTATCGACGAAAGTAGTAACCATTTACATTTTAGGTAAGCAGTGGTGATTAAGCTGGAAAAAATAGAGCCATTTGTGTCTCCAACGTTACACTCTAATGCTGAACTAACAGGTGTGGCTATTTTTTCGATTTACTATCCAGGTCTATACCAGAAACTATACATGATACTGAATGTGTTCCGAAGAAAAAATGGGAGATTGAAAAACTCAAGAATTTCTTGACTGGAAGGTGAGCCTTACAGGGCCTTTTGGTTCATAATGGGGCCTTACTAAGTTTATTAACTTCGTTTACACGTGCTTGGTTAATGGATAAATAAAATTTTATGACGGTTAATTATGCAAAAGATGAATTTAATTTGAGTAGCACCTGGTATGTCATAATACTGACAGAGGTAAAGCTATGATCACTAAGGCCAGGGCATGGCAAGTCCAGCTTAGAAGCGTGGAAGCTGGACTGTAATACTTTTATAAGATAAAGGCAATTTACGTTTCTTTACAAACACAGTGGCAATTACGGCGCTCATGCATCTTAATTTGCTGGACGAACCCCATTATGATTTACGAATAAAAAGCCATACTTTCCTACTTCATGTGGAATTCTAGAGGAGATGGAAATTTAAGCAAAATTGTTATATTTAAAGCTGAAGCCACCATTATTTGAAGGCGTTACTCAGATCACCCGGATGTATGAATAGATGAAAAGAAATACTTTCAGGGAAATCGGGGTTGGGGGGGATAGCTAACAATGAACTTAAATAAACAAACAATGTTAGATCAGTATTCGGTAAAATGAGCTGTTAATGTTAACTTGAAAACGAACTCTCTTTGCGACCTTTTTAGAAAAAAATTGAGGAAATATAAACTAAGAGACTAAATAAATGGTAAATATAAGTTGAAATAAAAAGAACGAATTCTACTTTTAAGTAAATTAAATTGACCATTGAAAATTAAGTATCATTGAAAAGTGTTTTTAGCATCACTGGCGACCCTTCCAAGAACAAATCAGCTTTTGAAGAATTCTGTTCATCATTTAAACTACGGCTGGTATAACATTTCCGGACCCTCAATATCGGGTTTTCTGTCTAAAGCGTTCATGCATAAAACATATTTACTCTAGGTGTATTAACGTGCTTTGGGAGTATTTCGATGTGACAATATGTTATCAGTCAATATTCCAAAGGTTCCTTAAACAATAGCCAGCTCTAGTTACTCTCAATTTAAGTAGTAGTTGAAATTTCAAAGGTTGTTTAGTAGAATATCTCTTATTCTATCCAATATAAATGCATCCTAAACCCAAAGGCTTACCTCGGAACGATGTTTCTTATCCACGTCTTTCAAATAACCATAGTGATGTTCTCGGTGTTCGATAATCAGGCATTCTCTGCAAACAGGTTCATCGCAAGTCTCACAAAAGTACTTCAACACCTCTCTCTCGTGCACTGTGCAGAGAAGGGGCCGGTGCAGTTTTTCCTGGACTTCTTTCTGTGCTTGCAAATCATTTAAGGCGATCACCTCGTGTTCTTTGGTCAAACGTGTTCTGCGATGCGCTGCAACGCACTGGGCACAGAGGAATTCCATGCACTCTATGCACCGCGAGGTGGCTCTGTTCTTCTCCTCACAGTTAGTGCAGATGACGGGATCGGAATTACTTTTGGCCACAGAAAGGAAATCTAACATGTTGTTAATAAAGAAGTTGGTCGACAAGGCTCCGACGCCATCTTTGGGGACGGAAACTTCACAACGACATGTTGGGCATACGATGCTGTTTTCTCCACTGTGAATGAGTCCCTGAAGGCAATGCTGACAGAACGTGTGCAAGCATGGAAGGACTTTGGGGGTTGTGTACGTTTCCAGGCAGATAGGGCATTTAAGAAGATGTTCTGAGAGTTTTTCAACCTCCACGGATGCCATATTCAACGGGAATGGCAAACACCTTGTAAACAATTCTTTTCCTTCGTATTACCATGGAATGGCCCCAAAATTCGCTGCTGCATTCACCATGTTTAGAACAATTCCTTGAGATGTCTTTCGATCGCGGTGTTCATTCAAGTCGTTCAAGCGGAATACAAAGCCTACGTTTCTAAGTGATCTCGAAGAGAAAATTTTACACGCCCTTACTAAACAAATTTTGCGCGGTAGAGGACCTAGAAAAACAAGCGGACGTGAAATGTGAGTTTGGCCACCTGCTACGGCACCTGTTTTACATCGCTAGTTTTTCTCCAATCGATTTAGAATCGTTCACTAATCGATAATTCTACGAACCGTCTGCTTCCAGCTATCTATCAATCTTTTGGACTAAAGGAAACAGAAGTAGATATACTTCAGCAAGAGCGAGCCAACGAGTGAAGGGTGTATGCGATTGAAAATACTCTACACATCTATCATATCACTATTGATTTAAATTTACTACCAACGAATCGATCGTTTTTTTGACCGTGTGCTACTCCTCTCCTAACTACTGTTTTATTATTTTGGATTTCAGAGTCCAAAATTCAAAACAATGAAGCAATTGCAAGGCACGAGCCACGTCGCTACACGCGTGTAAGCACACAATACATCCACATTCATATTCATTATTCGCATTCGACTTATCGGTAAATATGTATCAGATCTTGTGCCACCAGCGTGCTATTGTTGAACGAAACTGAGAAAGAAGCACAGTTCCAGACATAAACAACTCACATGCTGTAAACTACCGCTTATGCAGCTTCGTACGGGGTTACAAACGGGGGGGGGGGGGGTGGGGAGGGGGGGACTTATATGAGGGGAAAGGGGGCGGCGCTTATTCGTAGCCGGGACTAAAAAAGCGTTTCAAAACAAGCTTCATAGCAGTGCTGATCAAAAACCTTTTTGAATTGACTCACTTTTTAAGCTTCAAACTGTCGTAAAAAATCGAATTCATTTTCATACAAGCTAGAGGAGGGCTCATATCCTGAGGACGCTTATAACCGGATGTATTTTTTTGTCTACAGGTAAAAAGGGCTGTAACTGAACTTGGGGCTTATAACTGGGGCTGCTTATAAGCGGAAGTTTACGAAATTCAGATTCACGTTCACTTTTAGGTTTACATTGTCTTGTAAATGATATACGCAAAGCAAGGCGATGAAATAATATTTTCTCATTGACTGAAAATATGCACCTGAGCCTGCTTTACTTCGCATTTCTTTTTAGTTCTAATTGCGGACTTCATATGGCGTTAATCCCGCATTTTCGTTTCATATTTGATAAGAAAAACTGTAATTGATGCTTCGTCTTCTTTCGAATGTCTACACCAACAAATGACATAAAAAAGCCACCCGTTTGTCTGGCAGGTGTCCAACACTAAGTGCTGCACATTTTAACAAATAACAAGGTGCTAGACTGCATATTACATTTGCTACTGTAGCTTGAGAGGATTGAACCATGCAAACTGCGGCCGAAAGATTTTTTGTTTCGATCTTTGCTACTTCTTTCATCATGAAAGGTAAGGGAAAGTAGATATCACCCTCCATTCCATTTTTACATACACCTCTCTTAAAGCGAACTGCAACTACTTCCTTTAATGTTTTTTATAAGGTCTTCTTGCGGCAGATGTAACTTGCAAAAGCGAGTATAACCTTCTGAAGGAGTTGTTTGACCCTAAGAGGTATAACAACCGCGTGAGACCAGTGACGAACAGCCAAGATGCAGTCACAGTAACCTTTGGATTGGTTGTTAAAGAGATAGAAGATCTGGTAAGGAGTAATCTTTATATACACATAATTTTGGCTTTGCCAGAAAAGATCGTTTCTTAGCGCAGTTGAACGATTCACCTACAAAAGACGAACTCAGACAATAGGGACACCGCTTCAGTCATAATGGGGTATTCAAACTCCAAAAAAGGCCCAGCTCTTGCTCCCCGCACTATACCTGAAAAATACTTTAAGCACTACTACTACTTCCGCCCGCTACAACCACTACCACTGCCACTGTCCCATTCACTAGCACCACTCTTACTACTATGATTACCACTAACACTACAGTAATACTAACACTAAGAAACAGTCACTGACACTACTAACAACATTAACAATACTTCCAACACTAGCACTTTTAATAAACGACCACTAATAATGGCAATACCATTGCCACTATCGACACCGCTACTGATATATACTACAACTATTGCTAGCACTACCATGATCCTTACCATTAACCACTACAATTATTAGAGCTGATAACTATGGCAATTTCTCTTACCATTGACACTTCAATACCAAGTAAAAGTACGCAATTAAATGTGTTCTCAATGATTTTGTTACAAATAATAATGGTGGGTCCGGCATGGGACTCATCTTGTGAAAAATCATGAGTCCCAGTTAAAAAAAAAAAACCGAGTCCGAAATTGAAAATGCTTGGGCCTTTATGTTTAACCAGAGAGTTAATCTGAAGACGGACTCCAAAACTCTCTTTCAAAGTACACTGAAATTAAAATATGGTGCTTCAATTTTTAAAGCACAATAAAGGCTCAAAGAAATATGCATCGTTCAACAACAGCCATAGTAACTGCCACAAAAATTACACGAACGGGATATTTCTACAAATACACATGTTCAGATCGATCGATCGATCTTTGCGTCCTACAGGACGCATGCCATGAATTACTTTGCGTCTTTGGGGATTTTTATGCATCAGGGACGCAGGACGCAGAGGTAACAACATCACTGATTATTCCGAATTTTTTTTTTATGGATTTCTTCGCGCCAATCTCTAGGACGACAAGAACCAGCTGCTTATTACAAGAGCAGAAATACGAGAGGTAAGTAGTACAGCCTCCTTTAGGCTTTTATGCAATCTCCATTTCATTCATTAACTAATTTCTCTATGCCTTTCTTACTCGCCTTCTACCTATCTATTTCCCGGTTTAATTTACTGCCAGTGCACGTGTATACTCATCTGTATGAGTCAGTGATGAGTTACTCTCGTGGTATTCTGTGTTTCTAATTTCTGTTTCTGTGTCTGTGTATCTTTCACTCGTATATTTTGCCGCGTCTGTCTGGTGGCTAAATTTGAGATGCATACAATTTGGCATTCGAACGTGTCAGTCAAAAAACGCGCCATTAGCCAAAGTAATGGCGTCTGTCTGTTCTTTTCAGGTAATCATGCCTTCATTTTTTTTATAATTATTTCTTATTAATTTCCTGCCCTGTTCTGATGGTCCGTTACTTGATCAATGAGCTTTTATGAAACGTTCAGGGTTTTTTTGTTTTGTTTTCTCTGTAGTATTGGCTTGATCCTTTATTAGAGTGGAATCCATTAGAGTATGGTGGAGTGAAACGTATCAGTGTCGATCCAGGCAGAATCTGGTTACCGGATATACTGCTGTATCAGAAGTAATTATTATTAACATTATTATCATTATTATTGTTATTCTCTTAATTAATTTTTATTCTATTAAGTGCTATTTCTCGGTGATCGATGCGTAAATGTATTTACTTTTAGCGCTGGAGAAGGCTTTGGGCGTGGTATTACTCGAACAAAGGCTGTAATAACACATCGTGGGCAAGTCACTCTGAATGTACCGACAATTATTCAAAGCAGCTGTAAGTTACGCGTGGACAATTACCCGTTTGACCAACAAAACTGTGAACTGAAATTCGGTTCTTGGACTTATGACTCAAAAGGAATATCTCTTTTTTTGGAGGTAAGTGAACAATGAGCTTAAAAGATTATTTGTATGATTTTCATTTGAGATCAATATTCTAAATTCTACTCTTCAATTCTAAAGAGACAACTTTATAATCAGATATTTTTGTACCAGAACTCCTCCGCAGACCTGAGTGAATATTCTGAGAGCGCGAAATGGGAACTTCTAGGAGTCCCAGGAGAGTTCCATTCCAAGAAATACAATTGTTGTCCAAATCCTTATCATGACGTCACTTACAGTGTGAGAATTAAAAGGCGAGCACTGTATTACGCCATGTATCTGATAATACCCTGTGCACTGATTTCCGTGCTGACGTTGTTGGTGTTCCTGTTGCCTCCAGATTGTAACGAGAGAATGACAGTAGGTATGATGAAGTGATATACATATCGTGATGTTATAGAATCTTGCTCTGGTCTCACACGTTAATGTGAGTAATTCTTAATTTCAATTGTTTTGGAAAAGCCGGTGCTAGGAAATTGTAAACTGTAAGTACATTATTATCCACTACCCTATGGGATCATTTTCAGGGATAATTTTCAACACTGATTGCGGGACTGCTATCATACTACCTATGGTGCAGTTTACAAATAATGAAGGAGAGCCTAAAGACGCCCCTCTGATCTGTGAGTGTGAATTTGAGATAGGCCACCACACCGGTTGCTACTTTCCCTCCGTACTCTTTACGAACAGTGTGTGGCTTCTTAAACATTCCTCAGATTCTCTGTTGGGTCACAGTCCAGGCGCCAGTTGTTCGAAAGGTGGATAGCGCTATCCACTGGATAGCGCAATTAGTTTCCCTAATACTTATCCGATGGATAGTCATATCCATCTTTTGAACAACGGGGCCCAGGCACATTAATTTTTATGCCTTATGCGCTGAATATGTGTAAAAATTACACTCGTTCATTTGGGACCGCAAATTTGTCTATTCAAATGGTTGGGTGCTTGAAGTGAACAAAGTTTATGTTGTTGAACCTCTCCACAAATGCCATCATGGGGCTGGAATAAGAAAGTGGCCGTTGCAAAGAGGTGTCACTTGTAGAGAGGTTAAAACAAGAGTGAATGTATGGACTGTCCGCCGGGACAAAAAAGTGGTGGCCGTTGTGGCAGAGGTGACCGTTGTGGAGAGGTGGCCATTATTGAAGGTTCGACTGTACTGTACTCTATCATTTTACTACCTTTTTCAGGTATGGCGATTCTTGTTGGTCTCAGCTTCTTTTTTCTTCTGGTAGCCGAGTACATGCCCGAAACATCTGAAGCGGTGCCCCTGATAGGAATGTACTACACTGTGACAATGATACAGGTGTCATGTGCATTCTTCATGACCTGCTGGGTATTGCGTTTTCATCATCAGAACCCAACAGAAGGAGAGGTTCCTCAGTGGGCCAAGGTAAGCGTTCTTGTCAGCAGGTTCGTTCTTGTGTAAGAAATAAAAATCGATTCAACTAAGCCGTTATAACCTACGCAAGATGATTGGAGAGCACAAGAAAAGCTAGCTGATTGTGTGTGGCAAGTGATTTAAGTGGTTTTTAGGAGTGTTTCCAATACGCCAGTCCGGTGGGGAGAGGCGAGGCGGGAGGGTACTCAACAAATGTTTATTCGGGGAGGCTCCGGCCCGAGGTCCAACCCCTTACCCTTAATATACCATTTTTCACGAAAAGGTACCCCTTTCGTATACCTTCTATTCACAGATAGTACCTCTTTCACATACCTTATTCATATTAAAACTTTGCATCCCTTTTAACTTCTGTAAATGCACTGTCTTTTAAACAGGAATCAATCACATAAAAAGCCATAAAAATTCATCTGTTAGCTCTTTTGGGCCCTTTCACAGAGTAGCCCAAATGACAGATTTCCCTACCCTTTTATATACTTCAACAAGTGATATCCCTACCCTTTTTATATACCTGGAACCTGAAAAAGGCACCCCTTTCGGGCGGAGCCTCCTCTTATGGGCTATGATGGGGAGTAACCCCAATGGTCAACCACTAAAAAGTGCGGTAAAATACCAGTGAAAACAAAGTTTCACTATAAGTTTTCCGCTGATGATAAATGGTGTTAGTAACAAATGGTTTTTGACCAATCAAAACACGCCTTGTATCCAAGTTACTTTGGAACAAGTAGTAAAAGAGAGGTCTGTTGTAGCTGTAATACAAGCCAAGTTATTTTAAAAACCTTATTATTTTTCCTGAGAAGAAGACTGTTTCAAGTCTGTAATTTTTAGTCTGTTCTGTTGACAGAAATATTTACTTGGTTACGGAGCGAGACTATTTTGCTTCAAGTTTGGGACCAGCAGCGACGTTAACGAGACTACAGTCCAAAACGGAAAAGTGAAAAATGACCTTCCCTCGGAAGAAAACACTAATGACTCAAAAAGTAATAACCTTTTTTCTTTGAATATGTTTTAGTTTATGTATTGTAGTACCACAGTGAATCGGTATTCCCTGATTCTAAGCGTTGTTTTGACTACTGTAGAGACTCGACCCATGTAAGGGAATCCGAATTCCGGAATTCGGAAGTGGAACCCGGGAAATTTTTGCTAGTGGAATCCGGAATCCTGGGCTTATCCGGAATACAGCTCAAGGAATCCGGAATCCCCCTTAGATTGGACCAGAATCCAAGCTTCACTGTCAAAGACTGGAATACAGCACCTGGAATCCGGAATCCGCGGCGCGGAATCCAGAATCCAAGACTGTGTTGGATTTCCTTCAGTTGTGTAGGAGCTGCCCGGAAGGTCTCTCCTGATTGGTCGCAGAAAACAATGACATGTCATTCTTTAAATTGTTTCAATACTGTTCTGGGAAAGGGTTAGGCAGCATTGCTGACTTCTCTTCCGAGCAGCTGCTACATGACCCATTTCCTTACACGGGGTGATGAATACAGTCCCCAAACAAAAATGATGTTAAGGTTATGTTCACTTGACAGGCGACAAGAAAACCTCCAATAGAATCCTGGGTGATAACATACGTCATCAGATGATCTTGGAAAAGAGGCAGGAAGAATGGAGAAAGGCAGCACTGGTACTGAATCATATCTGCATCTGGGTGTTTCTCATTGCAGTTGTAGTTTCATTCCTGGCCATATTCTTACAAGCACCATTGTAATTACTCTTTGAATTAGAGTGGTTTTCGTTTGAGTGTCGTAAAACCAAAACCAAAGTAATTACTCTGGCCAATCACATAGGACACAGACAATACATTGAACCAATCAAAACTCGAAGTAATTACATGTGGCTGACGCAAAGCGCGGGAAAATGCATGCGAGCGCGTCACAATTGGCTTTGGTTTTACTTCTGATTGGATGAAAAGGTGGCGTGAATCTTTTAAGCCAATCGCATCGTGTAGAAAGTGCAAAACCAATTACTTTTCGACACTCAAATGAAAACCGCTCTATATGGTCGTCCAATTAAGCAAATTTAGACCTGATAGTTTGAACTAAAAATTAATAGTAGAAATATCGTACCTCTGCTTAAACGTTTTTAAACGGTTTTATATAAACAGGTTCCGCCTTCTTTTCTCTCTTCTTAATAGTATTTTTATCCTTCACATAGATAATTTTCAGCATCGTAATCTTCTTAAACTCACCAAAGTATAATTTACAGGGGTAGGGGCTGCAAGGAAAGGTAGTCACCTTTATTAATTATTTGGTGGTTGCCCTGAGCTTGTGTCATAGTTTTGACTACCTCCAAACCTTACGCTCCCATAAAGCGGCAATCCCCTATTTATTAACGACTAGTAAATCTGAACCTTTGGTAAGGCTCTTTGTCCCTTCCTGGAGGGCGACCGACACAAACTATGATTATTTTGGTATAATTAATTTGAATGGTCATACCACCGGATTTCGTATACACAGGCTCAGAATTTAACTTCAAAAACCGCTGAGCTGTTTGACCTAGTGTGGTGGATTCAGGATCAGTTAGTTGCAAAGACTGATTACTTTTGCCTTCAACGGTATCATTTTTTTTTTGCGTATTTTGCCTGAAGTACGTTTACATTTACCTTGCTCTTCGGATCCTGACTTTTCAAAGCTGCTAGACCACCTCCCCCTCTACCCAACCCCTTGTTGGTTGGGTTGATACCTCACCCTGATTATCCTGAATATCGCATTCCTTAGTTGCAATGAAGACTGCGTGCTTGCAGTCAATAAAATACTTATTATTTACGAGTACAGAATAAGAAATGTCTAGACAGAAGCACAGTTTTCAGTTTATAGACAATGTAGTAACGAAATTTACTCCTCGGTTTACTATTAAATAATTCGTAACAGTATAATGAGATATATGTAATATATCATTCATATGATTGATTATCCATATTCAAATACCCAAGCGTGGACCATGTTGTACCTTTCTACGACCCTGAAAAACGTGGTTTCCGGACACGTATCAACGAAGGTCTTACGCACGTTCACAGTTTTCATTTCTTTTGACTAGCTTCCCCTATGGTCCCTTTTTTTATTGATTTTTTTAAAATATATATACAAGAACAGCAACTATAAACAACAGTCAAAACCGTTAAAACGGACACTGAGGTGGGTCATAGAAAGTGTCTGTATTAAGCGGATTGAATTTATAGAAAAATGTGAGGGCTCACTTTTCCCAAGGGCAAGGAAAACTGTCCGTAATAACGAGGTGTCCGTAATAACGGGTATCCGTAAAGCGGGGTTCGACTGTACCTTGTTAACACATTATCCACACAGAGCACGAACTATTTTTTAGCTGGATTAGAGGAGGCCACTCGATCCTCGGATGGTCATGTCATGTTTTAACATCCGTGGCTTACAAATGCCCACTCGCCTTGAAAGGAAGCCTGCGTAGTGAGGTTTCTACAAGGGCGAAGTACCAGTCTATGGCTGCCACTCCCTGGGGTGGTATGGTGATATGGCAGTAGTGTCTCACGAGAAACGTACTGGCAATGCTGCTCGTTCTTGTTGAAACCTTTTCCGTAACTCCAGCTGCGAATGTCTGGCGCAAGGGCCGAAAAATGTGAGAAAAATTCAAAAACCTCTTGCGAAACGCGATCATCTATGTTCGATTTCGTCTCTGAGCAGAGGGAGCCTTAAAGCCATATATAGACGTCTATATACGGTGTCAGATGAAGAGGTTAAGGGAGGAGTTCGCCAGCCTCGCTTTGGTCGAAAAAGAGGGGAGTGTGTTCTGCTCCTCTAGATTCCCCACTTCCTAGGGTCATGAGGTAGGGAGTCAAATTCAGTTCCCTTGTACCACTATATACATAGGGATTGGGGATAATGAGGCACTATGAGAGAGAAATGACTTGCCCAAGAACACATTAGACAATGATCCCTGCTATTGCTCGAGCCCGGACCTCCGCTTGATCTGGAGGTTATTGCACCCTCCACCCGTACTGGAGCTTTATTCTACCTTATACTTTATTTCACGCTTACAAGATCATTTTTAAATGGATGTTAAATATGCATTTAGAATCTATTTAAGCATTCGAGTAGCTACCACTTTGAAGAGAATATCAAGTTTTTCTCTCAATTAATGGTGTCCCGAATTTGTCAGTAGTGTGAAGTGTACAGGCTGGCCCGGCGGTCAAAGCTAGAAATTAGACATAGTTTCAAAAACGTACTAATAACGTACTAACTTTGTTTATAAGTCAGGTAACACACTACGCATATCAAATGTGATATCAGGATTGTTGTTAAATTAGGTATGGAAGCAGGATCGATACATTAGAATTTCTTTTTTTTTCGAACCCTTTCGAGATTCTCTAAAAATTCAAAACTGTTTAATGACTAATAGTTCTCAATGAGCTAAATATAGAGCTGCGACCTGAAGCAACAGAATAATACTGATTTGCATCCACAATGCGTTTACTGCTGAAGAACTTGAGCTTTTACCGGGTGTTACAATCGGGTCTATCAAAGAATTTTGGTTGAACTTAGGAATGCGGAACTTGAACTTCATTTCTCCATCTTCAATCTCCATTTTAGGGAATCCTGTTGGCATGGCAGTGTACTCGTCGTCATTCATGATCTAAGAAGGAGAAGGATTGTATTAAAAAGGAAAAAACAGGTCTCTTTCGGTACTAACACAACTTAAACTCATTCTCCGTTTTAAGCACAAACCGACTCGTACTGCTTTCTTCCGCTCTTTCACGATTTCGCCTTAGGTAAGGGAATCCAAGACAGTCTTGTATGGATTCTTAATTTCAAGCTGTAGACTCCAGGTTCCATGTATTAGATTTCGAATACCTTGTCAATGGAACTCGAATTCCGCCTTCCAAACGCTCGCCGAATCTCACCCTTCTTTGTAATCCGGAATCCGGGTTACCTTACATTGGGCGACACCGATTCGTTAACTTACCCCTTTGTTGAGCAGCATCTCAGAGTTCCCTCCCATGTCGTATATGGTGGGACAATCATCACTGTCGTCGTTTGCGTCATTTGCATCGTTATCGGACTTGTCGTTGCTCTGACAAATAGCGTCTTTATTGGCTTTCTTGCGGTCTTCGTCATCCACCTCTTCTGGTGTTCCCTTGCTCTTGATTTTTAATTTGAGATCCAGGTATTCCCCTGCTTTTCCCTCACTGCAGTCGGTTTCTTTGCAGAAATTCCAGTTGCTAATCTGTGCGAAAAAAAAATTATTTATTTCGACGTTCCTAGTTTAATCTGTGGGAAAAGGAGTTTATGAGACCGTGATTCAAAGGACTTTTTTAATGCATGATGCTAGTGCTACCAATTAAGAATAATTTATATTGACTATGTCGCCCCATGTAAAGTCGTCCAAGAAAGACTTTCATTCTGGAATCCACGGTGTGGATTCGGGATTCCAGTAACTGGTTCGAGAAAATTTTCCCGATTCCGAAATCCGGATTACATTACATAAAGCGAACAATGTCTTGGGTTCTATTACGTTATTTGTAAGTTTCAATAGTGAAACTATGAAACCTTGTTCACTATCAACTATAAGTCAAGTAGTTCCATCCTGTAGTTCAAATATTCATGCTGAATAAGCGGCCAACACTACACAAAAAGCTTCCTTAGCTTTTCATGAAAATTTTTGCACAGACGTTTTAATCGGAAACCAGATCTTTAAGTTCTTAGCAATCTTCCCCACCTTCTATTTTGTATTTTGTGTTTTGCATATTTTTTAATTCATAAAGAATATATTACACAAAAGGAGAATTAACTAGTATTACTTTTTCCCTTGCTGCATGTAACTGTTATAATAATACAAAAAGTAAAGTATAGTTAATCTTTTTCTTATACACTAGTATAAGTTACATAGTTATAAATAAAGTTGTTATGAGAAGAGAACGTCATCTTCCACTTTCTTCCCTTTGTTACTGGACTGTCGTTTATCAAGAGTGTATGGATAATGGAACATTATCCAAGCTTTAGTAAACATTTCTTTTTAACTCACTGAGTTATCGAAGACGCGTTCATCTCGATTTCTGACCGATCGCAAATATAGGAAATTCAGGAAAAGGCATCCATTTATTAAATGTTTTAGGTGGGCCTTCCTGCATTATCAGTTATAAACATTGACACCACCCGCCCTGCACAATCACAGCCCCACATAGTTTCACTGCAGTCAAAAAGACGTGCCCTTATTCTTGATTTCCACTGAAATATTTTTTTCCTGGTTACATGAATACACATGGGAGACTTGACAAAAATTTCTTGCTGTGTTAAGGAATGGCTTAGCGCTCGAAAAAGGGGTTGACGGCTAAACTTAAAACATCTGAAAATAACAAACCTGGATATTAAACTTCACTGTTCCAGCTTGAACATTAAATGCCTCAGTGCCAAACTTGACCTTACCAGCCTCACGAAACAGATAAACCATGACGTCAAGATTAGCCTTAGGATCGTCAAGATAAGCAGAAATGTTGACATTAACTGCCGAGAGGCCTTGAAAGGAGGAGTCGCTTTTTACTTGAGACAACTGAAAGAAAGTGTCGTCGAACGAGTCCACGGAATGTCTCTCCAGTCTGCCCACGTCGTTCCCGTCTGCATCTTTTTCTTCTATTCCATCCAGTTCAAACGATAACAAGTCCTCGTTGTCGTCACTAAAATCATCATCGTCATCATCGTCGTCGTCATCATCATCGTCGTTATCATCGTCATCATCATCGTCATCGTCATCATCATCGCTGTCGTCGTCGCTCAGACGAACAACTTTGATTTTACCTGAACGACGTTCCACTCTGGCGGAAACATCGTCTGAACGGATTGTTTCATCATCGTCCGGCTTTCTGTTTATTTCATCGGCGATACATACTACCACAAGCAAAGCTGTGTAATAAAAAGAACACAAATTGGTTTGCAATCAAAGGCTTAGCTCTGACTGAACTGTTCTTTTGAACACATTTTAAAATGTATAATCTGAAGCCCAAAAGTGCTGGATCACTCATCTAGGATATAATTTTCGCCTCAGCTTTTATCGTTGCTACTTGAGGGAGTGATTCAGCTCTTTTAAGAGCTAAAGTACACTGAGAAAACGGCCACCATGCATAGAAATGAACTAAATGTGCTCAATAGATAAAAGTGCAAATGTAGAAGGAGCTCGACCTCATTAGCAGAACTATTGTGTTGTGCCTCCCTTAATGACATCAGCTCCTTGACGGTCTCTGATATTCAAAAGCAACTTACTACAAAAGTATTCAACTTTTCATGAGGCCAAAATAAATCATGATTTCAGGAGACACTTCGTTAAAGTAACACAAATTTAGGAGACGAAAGGATTGTGGGTGAAATTCTGGGCCGTTATTGACTGTTGTGTCTCTATCTTTTCATTCGATCACTTGGGAATGTATAGCAGGAGTATTTGCCAATACCAACAGGAAATAGACTAATAAAGATATATAGGTAACTTGCTCATAAAATTCTTTGGAGTGAGCTCAGAAGGGCAATTTCAACAACTAATTTTATCACCCTAGTAAAGAAACAAGGAAGAAAGTCTATCCACTGTTCAGATTTTTTGTCAATACAATACACTTTCTCAAAAAGAAAGTTTATTGTGAATATCGGCTTTCAAGACTTGTATGGCAATACTACTCAATGATATCTTGGGCAAAGATGAAGATAGAGTGCGCTTGGTTGTAACTTAAATTGTCATAGATAACGTAATCAACCTGAATCCGTCTGGAAAACACTTGTAAACTCAAATAATAGTGATAAAGAAGCTTTAATTTCATGAACATTTGATGATGAAATTTAAGGTCCTGGAGTTAACTTTGCCTCTGACAATACTACTCAATGACATCTTGGGCCAAGATGAAGATAGAGTGCCCTTGGTTATACTTCAATTGTCATTGATAACGTAATCAACCTGAATCGGTCTGGAAAACACTTGTAAACTCAAATAAAAGTAATAAAGAAAATTTCATGAACATTTGATGATGAAATGAATTAAAGGTCCTGGAGTTAACTTTGCTACTCAGTTTCCCGCTAGCAGTAAATGTTCCTAGGCCAGAGGATAAATTCGTAAACTAGAACCCGTACTTTCAGGATACCTACTCTCTAGAACGCACTGTGATATCATTTTAATAAATTAAGAGCGTCCATCAAGAATTACTGTCTTAAGGTTTAGAAAACCACTAAGAATTCATGATGAAATTTAAATAAAAAGCTTCTTTGGTAAATTGGGTAATAGCAAGATTACAAATGTAAGTTGAAAGGCTTAAAGTGCGGTTAGGCGTTTTCTACTGGGTAGCAGCCCACGCGTCAGGTGTTCTTAATTGGAATGGAAACAAACGCTACAAATTAAGGTGACGGGAACTTCAACAGTTTGCTGTATAAATTAATACTGTTAGTACAGTAGGAAACTCATCTTACCAAGACCTCTCTGACACTGATTATCGACACCTCACAATCATTTCGAGTACAACTCGCTTAGTCCGTAAAAATGCCAGTATTTCTGATTCGTCCCTCTCTCCATAATGGAGACACCTCTGCATAACACTTACACGGAGACAGTAACACTGCTTAAATACAGTTAATTCTTAACAGTACGTACACTTGTGTAAATTCCTTACATGCATATAGTGTGAAATAAAGAAAGTTTGAAAGATTGTAATAAGGCATAAATACTTTTATAGTAAGTTTCAAACTCATCTTTCTAAGACGTCTGTAAAGAGATTACTCGCAATTATTGAGCTGTAGGAGAATTCTCTTAATCTTATTAATATTACCATAATTTATCCGTCCGTATTTCCATAATGGAGACAGCTCTACATAAAAAACGGCAATTGAACTTGTGCCTTAATTTTTGGTGTCCGTTTTAATAAGTTTTGATTGTACGTAGTAAAATTTACTAGCATAGTCAGCTCGAACATATTTGATTTAGTTAAATAACTTTTACAACTCTAGAACTTTAATAGCTAAGTTTAAGTCACCTTACCTAACGTTAAGAGTAGCAAGATCTTGGGAAAACGCTGAGAGAACGCCATGGCTTTTTACCTGTACTTAATGAACATCGGAAAAGTGTGCGCTCCTTATAGAAGACAGCTATAAAGATGATTAATTTGTTTTGTGATACGATATTTGTAGTTTTTAATTTGTAATTTTCTGTGTCGATATTTTTGCTTGATATTCGGCTAAATCTTTTTTTGGCTTTCATTCCAGTTGCAGCAATTTGCTAATTACTTGCTTTCAGCTATTGTACTCTGGCAAAATCCGTTTTCGCGCAGTAATGTGTCAAAATCAAAGGTTCGTTTTCTTATACTTCTCAGCTATTTAACTTGTTTAACAACGTAAGGTAATAGTGCAAAGCTTCATTTCTTAAGATCTGTTATGCCATCTAAAATATTGGTCGACGAAAAGTTGTTCTAGCTCCATCCAGGCGAACTGCGGTTTTTTTCATATGCATTCCGTTAGCTAAACACTTGATGTTGCTATGGTTAAGCTGCCGTCGCTAAGGAGATATGTTCCGGTCAGCCATGTTTACCTATCGCCTAAAATATTGGTATTGCAACAGCATGGGAGGGTCTGAAGTGCTCTTACAAACAGTATTGATCGTAAGATGAACCACGAGGCCTGTCTAACATGCAAATTAAAGAATCTAAACTGTTGAAAAAGAAAATATACCTTTTGATGAATACGTGACTTGTAACTTATAAAAACAAATAATACCTATTTTTGACGTCTTGAATTATTTTGATCTTTACACGGTCGGTGGACAGTTCTTTTTCAGTTTTTAAACGTCAGTTACATAATAAACATTAGATGTCCCGTCCTGATATGATTTCTAGATTACTCCAGCCATCAGCAATGCTTTTGCTTAAAATTAATTTCCACAGTTACCGGGCTCTTCAGCCTTCAATGAAAGATTGAATTACTCTGCAAACTGATTTGAAATTGCTCCTCTTGGCTTCATTTCATTATTCGATAATTTGAAGGCGACTGAACGAGATGCTATCAGTGTTTGCCCAATCTAGTGAGAAATCTGACCTCAGGCGATATTTGTTCTGGCATTTTAGACTGCCTTCTAAGTTTGAGTTTAAACTTTTTTCAAATAATTGAAAAATAGGACACAGAGACAAAGATAGGTCAAAGTTGAAAGACTTGAAAGATTCCGCGTCATAAAAAAGTAATTGTGATGTTCTGTTGTAATGTTGAAGGTAGCCTATATTAATTAACATCGCTTAGCATTGGAAGAATATACCGAACAAATATTACCTCTCAACTCCTGACCTTTATGTCTTCAGCCATATTACCAATGGTCTCACCTCGTGGACAATCGATCAAGTTCCTCGGATCATTGAGTGTCGGTTAATGCTTCTGTTCCGACTGCAATGCCTGTAATTAAGCCCGGCCATCTGAATCTATCCCAAAAAGGGAAGGTACTTGTGAGAGTCTTGGAATATACCTCTTACCATTTTTAACGTTTCGTCTCCATTGAAATTGAGACGAAAATGCTCTGAAATATAAACATCATTTTTGATGACACTCATATTAACTCTGAGAGAGCAAGTAGGAACCACCTATTTATCCGGCCTGTGTTTGTTTGCGCAATAAGCGCACTCCGTTATTAACTGACTAGATTCATCAACCCCGGGGGAAACTCCATATAAAAATGACGCGGATGCTCGTCGGAAAATTCAAACTAAACCCTCTAGGGAGACCAATGTGGGTGTAAACTGACCCCTAAGGAACATTTCTGTGTGGTCAGCGTGAGGACATTTTTGGTAAATTTCTTTATGCACAGATCTAAACGATACCTGAATGGGCAAATACAGTCGACTTCCGATAACTCGAACCTCGCGCTAATTCGAAGTAGTTTTTGTTTCCCCTCGGATCATTTCTATATAATTTTACCCTCGATAACTCGAACCATGTTTTGAGCCCTTAAAAGTCGGGAAAAAAACAGTCTACTAGCGTACCAAGGGAGTCACTGTGTAGTGACTTTCCATCCCAAACACCCTAAGTGAGACCAAAATATGTAATTTACACCCCAAAGCAAGACGATGAGCATCCCTGTCACTTTTACGTGGGGGTACCCCCCGGGACATCAACTAGGAATATTGTCCTGACAACTGATAAAGACATGCAGTCTATTTTCGTACGTTTTTGTCATGTTACCATAACCGCTCATAACGAAAAAACTGCACCGTTCGAAAGGCAGTCGGCATTTCTGAGCAGTACAAAACACCACATTGATTATTATATTTAAGACTTTTAGAAAACCGTCTAAATCCATTAAGTCAGAGAATAAGGTCTATAATGGATAAAGTAGTTGCACAAAGAAACGCTTTAATATTAACTTTTTAACATTGATAATGAGGCAAGAAATTAAGGAACTGAAAAGGCGATAGAAGAAATATTCCTGCATTTTCTGCAGTTGTAAGCAGTTTGGCATATTGTTTCATGGGTTCGTAAGTCACGTTTTGTAAGCCACAGAATATATAACCTAAACTGTGTCGCAATTTTAAGCAAATAAGCGATGACAAGGCATTTTATTTTACTTTGTATATTACTCAGATAACATCTTTGGCTCAAAACTAGACTTGGTAGTTAGACACGAGAAGTTCGAGCCTTTGCATAATTTTTAATCTATACTTTTTTAGCGACTACCTAACGGATAGAGCTGCCGAAGAACCTTACAGAAACACGACCTTAAATCAACCGTACCTTAATTCATATTTGTCGCCGATTTTAAGAGCCTGCCTACGTGTATTGCCTGACAGCGGTTGGCCACCTGCTATTGCAAGTTTGAAGGGTGCTCTGTCAAATATGCTGTAGAAGCAGTGAGACGTATCTGATTCCCATCTAATGTTCTCACTGGCTTACAAATATCTCTATAAAATATGTTCCAATTCATTCTATCCGTAACAGAATGTATATCCACGCAAACATTTACACAGCTTGGCTCATTCTAATTCTAGAAGGTAAGTGTTAAAATCCTTTGCTTTTAAGAATGGGATATCTAATTAATTCCTTTATCTGAACAAGGAATTACCTGCAGCATTCTGAATATGGAGAGTTGCTTGGATCGTTTCACGCCGATGTTAAATTTTTGTAGATAAAAAGAACGTGATATGTTGAAAAATACCTCTTTACGTGTCTCTCTACTATAGTTTTGCTCGATACAAACAAAAAATTCAGGATGACAATGAGAATGAAAAGAAATATTTCTGAGTGAGTTACTAATATTTACGGAAAACACAAGTATTTTTTTAATGTTTCATCGAGTGCCTGGTATAAAATTGACAAGGTATTTTAAAATGCTTTGGTCATTTGGGTTCGGGTAAAAATATGAATTATATTTTCGCTTATCAATTATCACGTGACGACATCGATAACGCGACCTCCAATTTCTAATTTCTAATTTCTGTATACTTTTCAGTATCACTCATAGTCATAAAAACCTCAATATAACGAACATCTATATAACGAAGTCCTCGGTATAACGAACGATTTTCTTTACTCCAGTGCTAGTAAAATATATCAAAAAGAACCTTGATATTATGAACCTCGTTACAGCGAACAAATTTTGCTAGTCGCTTGGCCCTTCGTTAGATCATGGTTCCACTGTAAGTATGATTAAAACACACCTACTGCAATCAAGTTAACGGATTAGTAAAATAAGAAAAAAACCTTTTATCCCATCACCATCGCTAAGAGAATCTTCGACCATGTTTTTGTTCACCTGGACACTTGACTTGAGCTCCTTTGTCAGGTTCAACAACCATTCAGGAATGCAGTCAAACTCCGTTAATACGGACACTGAGGGGCCATAGAAAGTGTCCGATTCAATTAAGCGGGTTGAATTTAGGAAAAATTTGAGGGCTTACTTCTCCCAGGGACAGAAAAACTGTCCTTAATAACGAGGTGTCTCTCCGTATTAAGCGGGTGTCAATAAAGTGGGTTTCGAATGTATAACCATCTTTAGAAATGGAACTTATAATTTACTCTTTGGATTTCTTATTTTTAAGCACCAGAACATAAAAGGACCTTTTATATGCTTGTGTTTTAGGTTAGTCATTTGCATGTTATCATTTGTTATCGTAAGTCAGTTTCCGGGTTAACGTACGGTTCATCCCCCTATCCTTCTTTCAACAATTTAATTTGTTTCTTCTCTTTTACTTTTTGTGACGTACAAATTCGAGAAGATTTGCGCCAAACATCATTTTCTTTAAGTTAGTTGATTTATGGAGATAAAGCCTTATGTAGATAGCAAGCAATGAAAATAACCACAAGTCAGTGTTTATGTGACATTTGACAGGTCATAATAAAACATATAAGGAACGAAGACTCTGTAAAGAAAAAAATATTATATTGCTTTATTTGTGTCGGAAAAGTGTAACAAATTGCTTTTCCAGAATCGATAGGTAAAGAAAAGATGGAATAATTCTAAATAATTATAAACAGGTATTAATATGTTTATGTTAAATTATTAATTAATATAAACAATAAGAGGAAGTTAATGACTAGTAAGCAGACTCATGAATAAAATTGAACAGAGCTTTACACATTCCTAAGGGTAAAACAATTTGATGGGCTTCCGCTTTTGTTCATGTTCTTTGTTTTTTTAGTGTTGTTCTATATCCGATGGGCAAAAGAATAGGAAAAGAGTTTTTCCTATGTATGCTATGTAAATTTTCCCTTTTACGTCACAAGCTATTTGTTTTTGTGTTCTAATTAGGTATTTTGAGCATTCTAATTACGGACAAAAATTGCCACTCAACAAACTGAACGTTTGACCTTTTTCACTGGCAAGTGACATAACCTTCTAGACAACAGCATAGAAATTAAAGCTGATGTGACTCCTGAACAATTATCTATAGAAAAATTGCAAAGTCATTGCATTGCTTAATGTTTCTTTCCTAATATTCTAATATTAGAATGGTTGCCATGGAAGATCAAGGATACAAGTCTTTGTTTTATATGTCTATCTGCAATAGAAACCCTTAGGAAAAAATATTATATATTATGGTCTGTAAACAGGCTCTCTGTTTGGGGAAAAAATAGCGAGGAAAGGGAAGGGAAAGGCGGGGAGAGAGAGCCTGCGTAGCAAGCCTAAGAAAGAACGGGCGCGCAAGAGGTAGACACGCGAGGAGACTCCCCTCGCGTGTCTCCCTCTCTCGCGCTCGTTCTTTCTTGCACCCACTACTTCCAAGCGCATGGCACGCAGGCTATTTGTCCACTTGTTCACAGGCGATATATACTATAACCCTCGTTTTCGCGCTACTCTCCCCAGATCATCCTGCGCTACCGTCATTTTAGAATAAGGTGTATAAAAAGTACTTGTGAAAGATACTGTCTAATCCTTACTCTCTAATTATTTTGAATAGTTCAGTATATAAAACAAATTTCAGAAGAACACTTTATTGACAATAACCTTTCAGCTCATCTCTGTTAAAATATTTTATTAATATAAAACTTGCGAGGTAACTCAGATGCAAAAAAAGAAAAAGCCTCTCAAGGGCCTGTATAATATATATCCAGCATAAAACTGCAGTATTGATAATTTTAAGCAAAAGAGCTGTGCCAGTTGACCTGTCCTACCGATAAGAGAATAAACTCCTCAGACCCCGTAATCGTACCGTGCAACCCCGTTAATGCGGTCACTCAATGGGCCAAAAAAATTTGGCCGTAATAACAGGGTGACCGTATTAATGAGGGTTTCTTTACAAGAAAATGTATGGTCGTTTTTGCCAGGAGGCCAAAAAAGTACAAACTGACAAACCACAAAGAACTGCAGAAAAAGTGGCCGTAATAACGAGGTGACCGTATTACCGAGGTGGCCGTAAGGCGGGGTTCCTTGGTATTTTCAACAATCCTATATTTTATCTCGTTCTAATAGGTCTAACAAGGTGCTCTGGTCAAGAGGGAGAGCTGACAAGATTTCTTCTGAACACTACTCACTACAACAACAAGTTTAGACCGGTTAAAGACGATAACACCACAGTAAATGTCGAGCACAGTTTGATTTTGCGCAGGATAGTGAAAGTAGTAAGTTGCTTTGAAATACAATATGTATTGTTGTGCCTAATGGCAAGAAAAGCGACTTCTTTAAATCCCATCCAAAGTCATTGAAACAATCGCCTTGGCCTACGGGACACCAGAAATCTTTCTTGAGGGAACAACATCAAGCGGTTCTGCCGTCAAACCCGGCTTACATAACGCCGGGTAATAGATGCTGGGAACTTGTTTCGATTCGTGCATAATGCACCGAAACTATTTTACTTTCGTTTCTAACAAGGCGATTGGACCTTTGAATCTCGGATGCCTTTTACTAGCCTGACTCTTTTACTAATCATCTTACTGTTTCCTATAGTACTTTACTGAGACAGGAGCCAGTGACCAGAGGCTCCTGACTGAGATTAGTAGCTTTGTATGAAATGCTTTTTGCCCTGCCAGGTACGAAATTTCTGTCAATTGTCCCTGTTACAATTTTCTCACTGGTCACGCCTTAGATTCCTGCTAGAAGAGGTCTATTTTCCCTGAATACTAGGGAAAAGAGACCTCTCCTAGCAGGGGAGGCTTTCATCGCCCCACATAAGGGAACTGTCTTGGATTCTGGATTCCACGAACTGGATTTCGGATTCCTTATCAGTGAGACTTGGATTCCGAATTCATTGAGCTGAATTCCGGATTCCAAAGCCTTGAAATACCGTATTCCAAAAGCAAAAATTTCCTGGATTTACCTTACATAGGGCGACTTTCAACAGAGAGCAGGCATTTTAATTTCATGTTCAGTTTAGATTTCTTCTTGTACTAGTAATAATAGGAATCAACACCATTCTACGTGCTAATTAATTATACCATTTTTTCCATAAATATATATATTTTTTCTTTTCCTCTTCAGGAAGAAAAATACCTTAGAATTGCCTTAGATGTAATAATTAAAATGGTAAGGCATGAATATTTGTAAATAAATAAATCTCTCCAAATTCAATTCGAAGGAGAATGAAAAATAAGCGGTAGTACGCAAAAGTAGAGTGAGAGGAGTGTTGGCACTGCTGAAATCATGCGAATAGGCCTTTTCTGAGTTCCAAAACTCTCACTGTCAAACCTAGGACAAGTGTAAAAATATTCTTGTGAAAACGAATTTTATTTGCTTGAGGATGAAAAACCATTTTCATAGCTTTGCACTTAGCCTCGCTATGAAACAGAGGCTTGAGGAAACTCGCAAATCATCGGCCCATTGACTGATGGGCCACCGTTATCATTTTAGAGGGTCGGCCTGGTAGAGTGGTTTCGGCGCCAGACGTTTTGTAGACATCTTAGGTTCAGGTTCCGCTCCGACCACTAGCTGGAGCTTTTTCGTGCGAGTACTCCCGAGTTCATCGATCACACTTTAAGATAGCCAAGAGAGGCTTCACTCTCAGCTCTGTTGGCTTTTTAACCATATTATTATACAATAATCCTAACATGTAAGAAATAATTCTCCTCTCGTCACTAAACTGTTAAATTATTTATTTCAGCAATGGAGGGATGAAAATTTAAAGTGGAATTTTTCTCAGTTTGGCGGGATAAAACAGATTAATTTGGGCAATACAGATATCTGGACGCCGCAGATTATTTTATACAACAGGTAAGAAGACATATCATTCTCCACTTTAGAAAAGAAAAAGGAACTGGAGCTCAAATCAGTCTCGCCATTGTTTCTATGATCGTTACTTACCTGGACGCGCCAATCAGCCATCGGCCAATTTCTTTCCCTGTCCCTTATGTAATACAGAGGAACCCCGCTCTACAGAAACCCGCTTAATACACGACGGAAAGCTCAAATATTTTCTCATAAATTAACCCCGTTAATACGGACAACGGACACTTTTCAGTGTCCCGTGTCGCAAACAGACTCACGGACACTGATTACCCTGCGCATTGTCTATTTTCCTTGTCACAATCATGTGCTTATTGTAGACATTGTACTCAGTTAAAATGATGACAGATTTAAATGAGTTAATCCGGTTTTTCTTTTTTCACAAAAATAAACAGCAAAATAGAGTGTTGGATGCCCGCCTTTCTTCCTGTGATTGACCCTTTAACAAAGTTTTCTGTCGCCTACTACACTTAACTTCCTTAGCTTTTGCTGTAGTGTTTGGCCTTTCTCTTCTTCCTCTTTGTCAGTTTTAGTCTTAATATCAATAAGCCATGTGTCTGTGACGATTTAAGAGAGCCCGCTTACCGCAAATCCTCTATTAAACCCCCCGAGGGGCTTATTTATTTCAAGCCCATTTGAGGGGGAAGGGGGGCTTATTTGAGAGGGTAAGGCTTATTTAATTTAGAAACGACGATAGTATCGGTTCTCCACAAAGAACTAAGATACAAAGTGGAGAAGCTCAAGTACAAGAAGTTTTAGGTCATGCAGCCGAGCTCAGAATCAAATCCGAACTTCCGGTTGGTAAACATACCATCCCGGATCAGTCCACACGAAGTTTTACGGTCGTGATTAATTAATACAGTCTATCATTTATTAGTGAAGAATAATTAGGGGTGATGAGGGGGGCTTAATAGAGAAGGGGGCTTATGAACTTTGTTCCCCTGAAAAGGGGGGCGGGGCTTATTTGAGGGGGGGCTTAATATAGGATTTACGGTAATACGAGCACCCGGATAATACGCACACTATGGCATGTCCCCTTAGTGTCTGTATTAACCGGGTTCCACTTTAGTCCCAGAAGTCTTTGAGAACGGCACAGTTTCCTTCTCGTTTCTAAAGTGGCGAAGCTGTTTCACGACATAAATTTTGTTTAATAAGTTTTGCCAGATTCTCGGTATTAAACTTAACAGCAGCGCCAGGACGAAATGGCTTCTAAAAGATAAAATTACAACATCCATGAGAAACAACCTGAGCATTATAATTCAAAGTTAAAACCAGTTCCAAATAATCCGAAACTCAGTAACACATAGCTTCTTATAAACAAAGTCTCTTCCTATTTTATTGAATTTTGTTCTGGTTCCTTGTCTGCGCCTTTGTCGATGGGAAAAAAAAATTGTTTAGTTCAGACCTCTTGGCGTTAATTGCCTTCCTTACAATTTAGAGAGATCCAGAATCACGTTCACCTAAACGCCCATGATTTGTACCACGTGACCGTTTTTACCGTTTACTTGTCGTTTACTGTTTATTATGTCCACACAAAAATTAGTAGTTTCATGTCAAGCGCATCCATATTAGTTATATTTATTTATAATACTTATTTTTAATTATTTTGGACAGTTTTTATTCAACCATTTCTTAATTTGACAAACTGTCAAATTGAACTATCTGATGTTTGCCGTTTGCGTAAATGTTATTTAAAAACTCTCTATCATACTGTCTTAAGTCTGCGCGCGAATAATTTTTGGTTGGTAACAGCAGCAAGCTTTCTCCGATCCTTTTTCTTGGTCGGATTTACTTGAACAGGGAGCGGCCTGGGAACCAAGTATGAAGCGGGCAAGAAAGCAGCTGGTAATATATCCCCTCCCTCCCCCCTCCCCCCCCCCCCCAAAAAAAAAAAAAAAAAGGCGAGGAAGCCATCACAATTCCAGTCTAAGTCCCACGTGATGAAGAAACCAGAGCCAGCCAAAAACCACAGATTAAGGCTGTGCATTTGACTTCTAACGCATGTGCAAATATCTTTTGCCAAAACACGTGAGACTCGTTTTATGCATTGTTAGGTTTTGTTTTCCTCATATCCGCTTAATATTCAGCCAAGAATCAGCGCTTGAGCCTTTTAATAGAGTTCTTGCCACCAGAGGACGTAAAAAAATTAAAACCGAAAACAATTAGATTGTAGGGGTCTGTTACTATATTGTGCTAAATTGTTACCAGAATTGGAGCAAGCTACGTCTTTTAATGAATATGCTGATGAACCCTCGGGTGACAAAATTAAAATTGATAAGGGAAAACAGCTTATTCCGCTCGAGATTTATTATCGTTAAGTAGAAAAAAAAAATGCATAGGTCTGATACCAGATTCTCAACTCATTAATAAGTACATACTAATCGGAGCAAATGGTCTCTCTTGTAAAATAATTGACGAAAACTCAATGCTTTAGTCCATAATTACAAGTTGTGGCGCAATGCCCCGGAAGCTTGAAAATGGCTAGTATGATCTTAACATTATATTGCCACCTTACAAAGCCTGTAACTTGGCCGAACATAACAAAACAGAAACGTGATTAATGAGAACAAGAACGTTATTTACACAGAAGTAACTATAAGAGTGGTAAGCTCTTTCCCTAAAGTTTTTATAATCTACCGAACGTGCTTGACAGTTGAACTAATTGCACACATCCCAAACCCTGACGAAGTACGCCAGCCTCACGGATAGACGCTGAAATGGCTTTCCTTGGGCTTATACTGTTGTTCATAGAGTGTTTTCTCGGTGGCTTCCTTATAGCGTACTTTCTATGTTCTGACGGCGGATCGTGCAAAACCAATGCTTTCGTTGAGTCAGGGAAAGACAACGAAAAGGAGGAGGAACTGACAGAAGTTACAGTTGAAACCAACGGCCCTGAACAGTTCGAAAAGATAAGTTCAAACGATGCAAAGCAGCAACTTGAGGATTAGTAAAAAGACAATAACGAGAGCGAGGAAATTCAAACAGACTGTAAAGCGAGCGAAGACAAACAAAAAGAGGCACACCAAGAAATCACCGGGGAGGATTAACTTTAACTGACTGATGTGCTCAAAATCGTTCATTTTGACATTCAAGGACAAATCGGCCTCGTTTTTAATAGGTTTCTAATAAGTTGCTTCCTAAGAGTTTTAAATAGCCTTTAAAAGTTGTGTTTAGCATCGCAAATATGCATTTTAGTTTGTGTTCAGTCTGCGGCGGTCTATTTGCGGTCACTTCAGTTTTACGACTCAACGAATACAAACTCTTTAGATTTATAGATTTCTGTCTTGAGAACAAAATGTGATGCAATAAATTATTTGTTTACTCATATTACCTGTTTACTATGCTACTTGTTGTACAAGTTCGTTCCAACCGTTTTAAAACATCCAACTTTGGAAAAGAAGAAGCAGCAGCAGCCAAAAAACAAACAAACAAACAAACAAAAAAAAAACAATTCAACACACATATTCCTTCGATCGCATATGTAAATAGACCAGAACGGAAATAGTGAGGAAGAACCGAATGCAGATCCTGTGGGAACTACAGCTACAGTGGACTGACAATAAAAACCAAGGAGTGATTTTAATGTCGCCAATTGACCTCCAAATTACCTTTCCTAACCGGCTATTTACCTCCTTGATAACTACTATCTCAGGAGGATTTTCCTTCAACTTGAATTATTAGAAGAACAGCTAAAAAAGGAAAATCGAGAGAAACACGGAATTCCGACGTCACTTTCGCATATAACCATAATACACCCTACCCCTCTCGAATTTTGCAACAGCATTGTTTTCGCTTTCCGACGATTCTATTTTTTCTTTATTACTTAGAGGAAATTGAAAACAATTCTTATGCAAAATTTTTGGCAATATCCAACGTGTATTATGTGAAAGTCGCAGATTTCAGACCTTTAGCAGGTGGGTTCATTCCACGTGCGTTTTTAACTGAAAAGGAGGCTTCACGTGTTCAGAGCTGAGTACGGCCCGTTTCGAACGTCGAAAATCCAAATATGCCTAATTTAATACTAACGAGGAAATCCTAGTTGCTCTCGCTCACTTGCAAAGCATATGCGGTTTCCATAATATCTGGATTCATGTGTACGTTGCCTTTAACCCTCTAAGTAATGGTCCGGGTAAGGTGGATAGCAATTTCTTTTGTTATGCGGCAACGGTGCTTTGCCCAAATAACAATGTTCTCATTTTTACACAGAGAATGCATAAACCTACATGAAGGCCGTTTACGCAATAAAATGCATTTACACTCCACTTTGAAAGGGTGTTTTTTTGTGTTAAAAGATTTTGACCAATCACAAGAGTTGAAAACAATAGCCAAGAAAAGTTTACAATTTTACATGTTCCCCACACAGGATTTCTTTGTTATTCAAACTGAGACCAGATTTTGTTATATGGAAGGTGGTTGGAAAGTAAGGATGAATATATGTCCCGCTTTATGAAGTTTTGTTAACTTTTGCTGTTTAAGCCAATCAGAAGTAAGTACAGACAATAGAAAAGTTAGCACCTTTTCTGCATTCCAACATGTTCGTTGCCGTTGTTGTTATCGTTCTTATCTGGACTGTTTCTTAAATCCTAAGATCAAAATTTGAATTCTTATTTGTTGCCCATACTCATTTCCTACAGAAGTTTATTTATCTTATTTACTGTATGTGATGAGAGGTAAAAAATGATCATGAATAGACCCTTTCACTTTGTTTTCAAATTTTGACTGGAAGCACTCTGGTAAGCAAAAATCTGTTCACACCGCATGAAAGAACGCCTTAAATTAATGTAATTAAAGTTGCCCAGTTTGAAAGCGATATGTTGAAAACTAACGAAGATATAGCTCTGCAACGTCTCTGAATTTTACAGTCGGTTGTTTTGCGAAGAGTGCAGAGCAAAAACAGCTGATATAAAAAAAAACAATTTAAGATGTAGTCGCTGCGACTTCTGCAAAAACATGTTGCGTTTTCATAACTACTTGATGCTATTTGATGACACACGAGATTCCTTGGACAGTGAGTTTGCTAAACCTACATGACTGCAAAACCATACACAATCACGCTGACGCTCTCATTATCACATTCATTAGCAGAATTTATTACACGTTTTCTCTTATGCTTTGCAGGACTCTAAATCAACACGCATCAGCGCCACCCTTGTTTACATTTTATAGTCACAATACCTTTTAAACAAAAATTTATTTCACGTTCTACTTTCTAAATAATATAGATCCGAACCAACACACATTCTCACCATAGGTGCAAAAGCTTTACTTCACTTTCTACTTTTCATTTTACACGATTTTAAATAATAATATAATAATAAAAACACTCTCCCCAGAATCGAATTCGCACTCATATTCACATTGCATCTGTGGCAGATGTTCTTATTTCACGTTCTTCTTTCTATTCTCCTTTGTTTAGACTCCAAACAAAAACACAATCGCGCCCACGTTCACGAACACATTCTTGTTTTAGTAGATGGCAGTTATGTCACGTTCATGTTTTCACTAAACGGGGGTTTCACGTGTCAACAAGCCATGCAGACTTAAATCTTGCTATGTTTATCTGTTGAACTTAATTCTATTATAAAAAGCAAGTCAGTGTTTGTTGACTCCCGCAATCAGTGGTATACTAAATACACACCAAGTCGAATGCGGATAAATCATTGCAAAGCTTAAATAATAAACAGTGAAAAAACAGATGAAAATTTCAGTTTACCTTACAAAAACTTCAGTCAGCTACTAGATGTAACTAAAACCGAACAAAATATTCTATCTGAATCTAAGATCTCTGAATCTTAGATTTTATTGTGTACTTTCTCTAAACTTTTTACTTGAAATATTTGGAAAAGCATTTATCAATAACGTTCAAGTTTATTTATTTTTCAGCAGGTGTTTCTCTTTGCGTGTACTTTACAACTAAAAAAAAATTAACACGTGTTCAGTATATATCTGTTTTTTTTCGCGCCAACACTTCCCGTACCTCTGGGAAACTAGCTTGCGAGCAAGCTCTCCGGGGTGCTCTGGCGGCGGGGCGGGAAAAGGAACTACGTCTCTGAAATTTGAATTCCACCTCCAATTCCCCTGTGGCTCCCCGTTGACTGAGCTTTCAGATTTCCGCCAATCAGCGCGAAGTAGAAACAAGGGCGAATGTAAACAAATACAGAAAAATACGTGCCTAGGTTGATGACGTCATTACTAATGTCATCTCAGCCAGTCAGCATTTCGCACGCTTGGGCTACTTTACGCTAAAAAGATAAAACTTGTCTTCGCAGCCATTGAATTCCAAACCTAAGGGTCCAGATTTGTTTTTTAAGACTATATTTAGGCTTTGAAACTGTTTCGTGTTGTCTGTTGCAACGAATGACAAGGATGGACATGGATTGAAACTTGAAAAAGTTGGGCCAACTTTTCTAGCTTTGTCATCTCTGACGGGTAGGGGTATATCATCATCATCATCATCATCATCATCATCATCATCATCAAAGTTTGTATTCACTCTTGACAGAGGAACCCCTCCCTGGATCGATCGCACAGGTGTCTGTGCTTAGCTAATCTTGACCATGAGGGTCCGATCCCTTTGGTGAGATCGTCTCTCCATCTTGTTTTTGGGCGACCCTGTTTTCTGGTCCAATCTATTGGGGTCCACTCTGTTGCTCTGATAGGGTATATGTCAGTTAATAATAATTAACTTTAAAAACTTCAGTGATAACACAGGTACCTATAAAGCTCCTTTCCTTTCTGTTCAACGAGTCTTTGGGCAATCTAATACTGTGCCAAAGGAAAAATATTGGTTTATTAAAGACAACATTCTTTTACGAGCTGTTTATTCCGTTACGATACCGAAGAGAATTTTTCTCGTGTGTGTCGGTTTTTATGTAGTGATCATGCAGGATAATACATAAAGACAGTATTGGATTCCGGATTCCAAGCACTGGATTCCAGATTCCAGGTATTGGTAGTTCAGTGGAACTTGAATTCCGGATTCCAATCGTTAGTGGGATTCTAGCTTCTTGGAGCTGAATCCCTGATTCCAAAGCCTGGGATTCCGGATTCACAAGCAAAAATTGACCGCATTCTGGGGAGATAGTGAGCAATTAACTTGACGTCTTCTATCATGTCTCAGGGCGGATACCGACGAATCTGAAACAGAGTCTTTCAAAGCCACCGTGACGTACGATGGGAATGTCACGTGGCTGGTACCAAAGGTTACCAAGAGTTCCTGTCAAATAAGTGTTGAGCACTTTCCCTTGGATGAGCAGGTTTGTTTATGTGACTTTCTCTTAGTTACAATGTATCTTCTTGCTTTGATTTCACTTCATTAAGGCAAAACCTTGTTCCTTTTGTTTGTTGCCAGTTGGCATTCTCTTAATTTATCGTATTTATCGCCGGGGGTCGGGGGAAGGATTTGGGGCTAAACAAGGTGAAATTTAGCCGATCCCCACTTGAATGTTACTTCACTTCAGTGATCCCCCCTAATAACTTTTGATGACTTTCGCGATCCCCCGCCCCATGTCCTCATTAATAATGAACGGTCCCTAAGTCCATTTATAGCTCGCCCCATGTAAAGGCAGTCTTGGATTCTGCATTCTGGACTCTAGGCCGTGGATTCCGGATTCCTTGTAAGAGGAACTTGGATTCCGAATTCCAATGGTTAGCAGGATTCCGGATTCCTTGAGCTAAATTACGGATTCCAAAGCCCAGGATTACGGATTCCACAAACAAAATTTTCCGAATTCCGGATTTTAACGCAAAAAAATTCCCTGGTTCCCTTCTGGAATCCGGGATACCTTACATGAGCCGATCTAGAATAATCGAGTTATCACTTTAGGGTTTACTCCTTCTATATGGATAGCTGAAATTAAGCCAGTCTTAAAAATTGTAATATTTTTAGATGTGCAAATTAACGTTTGGCTCATGGAACTATGACATTACGAAGCTCAACATCTCCGCTGCCAGTCGGACTGTCTTCACAAGCGAGTACATCCCCAATGGAGAATGGGTTCTGATCAGTGCGCGCTCTGACAGTAGCCTTATGTCACATCTCTGCTGCAAAAACATGGTGTCTGGGGTATCTTACGTGCTCCATATCAGGCGCCTTCCGCTGTTTTATGTCACAAATTTCATCATACCGTGTGCGCTTATATCTGTTCTGACACTCCTTGTGTTTCTCATGCCTGAAGGTTGGACACACTGCTTTAATATTGTAAATTAGTTTTTCAGTCTGAGATGATAAGGATTATAAATGATTATCCTAAACGGATTGTTAAACTGGTGTTTCAAACGATATTGAGTCACACAGCACGTTGATCTAAGGAATCAGTAGTGAATTGTATGCGCCTTCTGATTTAACAGAGCAACACTACTGGTGGCCTGGGAACTAGACATCAGGCATCCAGAGTGAGCGTGTTACGTTACCTTTTTACAAAGATGATCGGAGCTGGAAGTGTTAACAATTTACCTTCATTTCCGTACCACATATTTTTTTTTACACAAATTAAGCCCCTCACGTAGTTATTCCATCCCAAGGAGGGTCGTCGCCCAGCTGTCTGTTTTTCTGACGGTTCTATTCTATGCTTTCGGCCAGTCAGCCATTTATTTTAATACTCAGTCAGTCAGGGAGTCAGTCACTCGGTCTACCAGTCAGTCAGTCAGTCAGTCAGTCAGTCAAAGACTCAGCTGGCCACTCAGAAAGTTCACGGTCAATTGGCCAATAAGTCGAACGGTAAATATTACCCACCCGACCAGTAACACATAGAAAAGCAGTCAGTTAAATTCTAGTGGTGATCAAACGTTTCTGTCTGCCTTCATCTGTAGTATGTTTTCTTCGTTGTCTTAAATTCAGACACTGGTGAACGAATGGCAGTGGGAGTCACAATTCTTTTATCGCTGGCTGTATTTTTTTTAATGGTGGAAGAGAAAATGCCCGTTTCAGAAGACCTTCCGTTGATTGGTAAATACTACAGTTGCACCATAATAGAGGTATCAGTGTCTCTAGCGGCCATGTGTTATGTACTGCGCTATGTACACCATAGGTCTGGTCCATTGCCTCACTGGAGAAAGGTCAGTAAAACACTAAAATTTAAGATGCGGCCCATGCAAGGGAATCCAAGTCAGTCTTGGATTCTGGATTCCACCCGTGGATTCCGGATTCCATGAACTGGATTCCAAGTTTTTTGCCTGTGGAACTTGGATCGTTAGTGGGATTCCGGATTCCTTGTGCTGTATTCTGGAATCCAAAGGCTTGCATTCCGGATTCCACAACTCAAATTTTCCCCCATTCCGGAATCCGGATTCCTTCACAAGGGGCGACAACATATTCTCATCTTACTCATCTAATCAGCTGAAGCCGTTAACGACTTGGGATTCCGACCTGACTTGCAGAGGCACATCAGTTGAACTAACCATTCGATAATCGCTACGTGACAAACTGGAGAACAGAGAGGAGTTTTTAGTTCGTAAACTACCTCGTGATAACGAAAATTAAGATGAATTTGGTTTTGTAACACGATTGATAAGTGAGATAGTTTTTTATGTTATCCGAAAGAAATTGTCTGTTACTTATTGCAATACCTTCAAAGTGGAGCCCGTTTACGAACTAAACTATATATAATCTGCTGGTTTTTAATATGCGCCCATCCCTCACACGACTTTCCCTTCTCCCTCCTGAATCGGGCCCAGATTTAACTCCCAACTGTTGTTATGGTTGTTTAAACCTTCCTTGGTGGGAAGAAGGGGTGGATGAAGGGGGTGGGGGGGGGGGGGGGGAGGGGGGGGAGAAGCGTTTCCAGGGCTCATTTTTCTCGATGAACACCAACCTTTTCATTAGAAGGCCAGCAATTTGAGTTCAATAAACGTGGCAATATGCAAATTATTGCAAATTAAAGAATGATTTCACACTTTTGAGAGACTTCATTGTTTTCAAGAAAATTCATTGTTACATTCACTCGACCATTCGACTGACAAAGCAGGCTTTTCGTCCGAAATTCACGAAAGGCCTTTTTTGTTTGCCAGAAATACATTCTTGGTTTCTTGGCGCGCGTGGTTTTTTACAACACCGGACACACAGAAACGCGTGAAAACAAGGCACCAAGGGCACAACTACAACTGGACACTAGAGGTTCCCGAGCGACCGAAGAAGAAGGCCGGACAAAAGCAAGGATTACCATGAAAAAGTGGAAAAATCGTAAGATAAGGGACTTTTTAGCTCATAGATTTACCGGTATTTTCTATCTCCAGGTTATAGAATGTAACTTGCATGGCAACAGCAGTTGTTGTATGGGGAGGAGGCCTGACGAATGCTTTGTTGCCACCCCTCCCTTGCTTCTTCCTACCCTACTCCATTCGTATTTACCAAGGTCCCTTTCTCCTTTATAATTTCTACCCACGAACGCAGCCATGCACTGACAAGATTCCTGGGTCCTCACGGCTGTAGACTGGGCATAATCAGTGTTTTGAGTGTAGTTTTTTCAGGTTGGTGTTATGCGAAAACGTAAATAGCGATTGTGGTACCTTCCATGCACTGACTTCGTTCTAGAAATCTATAACCCTTCTTGTACCTAACAATTTTTTTTTTTTACTTTTTCCTTTTTTGTTCACTCAGCAACGATTCCAAAAAAGAAATCCGACCTCCCAGTAGCCGAGTCTCGAGCGGTCAAAATCCTCGCGGAAAACGTTAAGGAAAATGACAAGACGGATGAAATACACGAACAATGGCTGCTAGCGGCGAATGTTCTTAACAGGTTCTTCATTTGGCTGTTTCTTATCGCAGTTATCATCACTATTATAGCTGTGTTTACTGAGGATACAAGGAGACTTGAAACTTAGATATCACTGAACCCAGGTTGAAATTTTAATGGATTTGATCGAGAGGCGATCGACGTTTTGACTGAAAGATGAGAAACGAAAGAACGATGGAAAGTTTTTTTCTTATAGCAGCCGAGGAGCATTACGCAAAGATTTTAAATTTTCCCGCAGACACAGGGTAGAAAGACCGATTTTGCATTTTTTTTAAATGCACGTCAAGTCAGATTGGGATGATGTAGCCTACGTGTAGCCGCACCCTCCCCCCGACAAAGGAAAAACGGAGAGAGGGAAGAAAGCAATCTCGCCGCCATTTTGGCATGTGCGTGTGTGTTTTACATTTAAACCAATGAGCGTCTCCGACTGAAATAATCGAACGGGCAGCCAATGAAAAATTATTATATATTTTCTTGCAAAAGGAGTGACGTCACATAACACGATTCGTGCCAGCCTCTCGTAGACGCTCCCTCTCTCCGTTGTTCCTTTGTCGGGGGGAGGGTGCGGCTACACGTAGGCTAGGGATGATGCAGTGACATGGATGGATGGTGGAAGGGAATTAATACTTACATTTAAGAAGTTTTGTTCATTCAAGCCGATAGTGTCACCAAGTGACACCAACACTCCGACACAATACCTTGTAAAATTTCACTGTTGTAGACCCATATATTTCTTGACACCACATTCCGGTCATAAGCCCCATCACTGCGATGAGACTACGGAAATCCTTTATTTTCCCCTTACGAATGTAACTCATACATGCCCAAGGCTTAAAACCAAAAACCAGAGAATAGCTTCACTTTATAGGGAGGATCTACTACGAGTTAAGGTAACCGAGGGGTTGGGTGAGTGGGGGCGGGGGGTAGGGGTTTTATGCTAGACAGCACTTAACTGATAAGTTTGCTAATGCTTGGTAAATATGTGGAGGCCTGAGTGATTCAAACTCTGTGAGAAATGATACCCAAAGGGAAAATGCTTTGGTCTTTATCAAATTCTCTCAACTAATTCTTTAACAAAAAGCAAGGAAATCTGTCTGAAAAACTTGTACTTCGATACTGGGCCAGGCGTTTAGCTGAGAACTCAAATTAGACTTAGAACATACAACCTGATAATGTATGTTCTGTTAATTCCAAACATTGACCCTGAAGAATTAACTTACAGAGGACATAAAACAATGAAGCAAGAAGAATCTTTGCATTGAAGAGAAGAAAAATAACTCATCTATACATTAGGCAATTACCTTCTATAAACAGCTTCAATTTGTACAGGTGCAATATTTAATAATTTCATAAATAACTACAATACAGCCTTAAATAAATAACTCATATTTTACAAACACACTTCACAATAAAGTAATAATTCCCTAAATTAAGACCGGACAGTAATTAAATAACTAAAAATGTAATATTCTACTATTCCTTTTTTCATGCGTAACGATCAAATAGTAGATAGCGTATTTCCCTAACCTTTATTTTAACCCGTAGGAAATATGAAGTAATTTTTGAAATTTATAGTTAGTAATGTTGTTATTCTGTGACTGGAAAAGAAAATCGACTTAACGAAAAGAAAAAAAATCTGCCCTTTTTTTTGTCAAAGTGTCCCACAAAGGGCGAGGGGAAGGGAAGTGGGGCAACACTTCTTCCATTTCTTAACAGCCCACTAAACACAACATACACGTAACCAACAAAAACAAACATTCAAAAAAGACCAATAAAAAGTTACGAATCCCCTCCCCCCAAAGACGACAGAAAAATCGACTGATACAAGGAGGCAACCCGGAGATATTAAGCTTGTAAAGGGTGGTTTGGAAACATTTTTTAAAAAGTATTTTCAAGCTATTTTAAAGTGGAGAGATAATAAAAACTAAATATATCGAAATGTTTAAGCGATAGGACGCGAGTCGAGTTCGGCAAGAGAGACTATATGTCGATAGAAATAATTTTTTTAAAATGTTATTCTGATTTTTTTTTTTCCATTCCACTTGTGTTCTTCGTTTGTCGAAAATGTATCATAGCCAAGTGTCATATCTACAAAAAAAAGACGAAAAAAAAAATCAAAATTGCGATATATTTAGACTCCTTGAACTTTTCCAGGACCGTTAAATAGAGTTTACACGGGCCTGTCGCCCGTCACACTTAGCTTCGTGAAAACTAGTGTTGTTTTTTAAGCATCCCGAGATTTGGTAGAATTATTCTACCAAAGGAGACTAGGCAAGCCTCGGATCACCACTCTAATCTCTTCTTCTTCCACGTGCAAACCCTATGTGCTTGTGTGCTTGAATTGTATAGCCAGGAATAATCTTTCGTGATATCCTTTCACCGTTTTTCGAAATTCTGTTTCTTTCTCTTTCGCTTGAAATCGCTCAACGAACAAGTCTTTCAAGAAACTCTTGATATATTGGCGTTCTTAGGGTGCCATCAAATGAAATTATAGCGTCATTTTCCAAAGCGACAAATACTTAATAAATCTCTTACCTATAGCTAACCCCTTTTTGACAGCAACCATACTACGTGAGAGAACATGCCAACACATAAAACAAATATCCCGTCATGTTAAGAATTTTACTACGGCACACTCCCCATCTGAGCAAATAAACTACTTACACCTCTCCCCCTGTGACTGGATCTCTTTTTCTGACTACACTCCCACTTCTTAGAACTGTGCGCCGCTTGCCACTTCCCTTAGCAACAACCAAATCAAGATTTTCCTGATGAAAAAAAAAGCCGTGAAAATAAAAAATGCTGCTCGACCGGCAACCTGGTCGAAACGAGAACATAAATTATCACCTGTGCATTTTCCATATATTACAATTCATACTTGGCTCCGAGACTTGGGGGAATAAGAAAAAAGAAATGTATTATTCATTGTTGAGCCTCAAGATGATTTCTTTTGTTTTATTCCCCCAAACCTCGGAGCCAAGGACTATGGTCTATAGCAAAAGGAATATCGAAGATTTTCCGTAGCTTTTGATGGTATGGCGATAACAAGAATTGCTACTCTTCCAGTTCATATTTTTCTTTGCCACAATATATAACCACACAGGGTACAAACGAAGATGTGTCTAAAGCAATCGGCAAAACACATCCTACCGAGCTCCTGCTCATGGCTTTGTTAAGTTCCTCATGCGCCTGCTGTACATTGATTCCCAGTAGACTGATTCCCTCAACATTAAGCAACTGGTCTCCTGGCTCAACACCGCCTGACATGAACAAGAAATAGAGACTATTAGAGCAAAATTCGCTTCAGTCGGTAGATATTACAACTTGAGTAAAGCATTTCACAAATAGGGTTTTAGCTTGCGTGGCTGGCGGAATTGGTCCTCGCGCGAGTGAGGTTTGTCTCTTCCCCAGTTCTCCGCTGGGATACGCAACTCTGCCTGAATACGCGCTGATTTGACGGTCCCACCAGGTCAGTGTAACCGTGACAATAGGAGTTGCCTGCGGAGGAGGGTACTAGCCACGCAGGCTAATAAACTTTCTCAAAGCCCGTTTCCGGCTTCTGCTGGTTCTTGTGGCAAGTCCACATTTTAAAGTGCTCTTCGATTGCGGCACGTAACCCGCCTTATATACAGTCGAACCTCCACTTCTCCACAACGGTCATACATTGACTCTTGTTTAAACCTATCTACAACGGCTACTTTTTTCTGTCCCCAAGGTGGCCGTTGTGGAGGGGTTCAACTGTATAACACGAATAAAGGGTATGGGTGAAAGAGAGAACGGGCGCGCGAGAGGGAGACACGCGAGGGGTGTCTCCTCGCGCGCCCGTTTTTTCTTGTGCCCACTACTTCCAAGCGCCTGCTACGCAGGCTAAATAAAGGTTTAGTTTCTTAAGAAAACGTGGCGTATTAAATGTTGGTGTTGTAATGAAAAGTAACTTGCCCCTTTTAACAAGTATAACATGCATCAACCACCATACACCAAAGGTGCGCCACCTTACCATGGACGGCTACACAGCCATGTTCCTGAACTTCTTTCACGAATATTCCGCCATCACGCTCTTCAATTTCCATTCCTAAGTCTGAAAGCTGCAGAATTATTAAAAGGAACAAAAGGAATACAGTCGACTCTTTCTTAACGGACGCCTCAATAAGACGGATACCTAGAGTTGGTCTCTGCCTTTCTATAATTCCTCAGTTTGGTCTAAAAAATAAGGGGGAGGGGGCGCCGTGTCCCCGGGCCCCTCCCCTAGATCCGCCACTGTTTAGTGCCGGTCCCAAAGGTGTCCATCTTAGAGAAAGTTAACAATAAAAAGAACCGACAAGGTAGAAAACTCACTGCGACTTCAGTAATGCAAGACAGTGACTACAGCTAGAGAACCCGAGATGAGAAAAAAAGGAATGAAGAAAATCACCGGAAGCCTCCTCCAGTTCGATATTTACCTTTTCAATTGATAAGAAGTGAGCTTCTCTTCCTTCAAGCACATCATCTCGAAACTGTCCACAGATAAAATAGAAGAAAAGATAACGATTATTGAGAAGTCCTGTCAAAGAGATAATTCATTGAAGGCTCCTCTGGTCGCCCGCAATCGTAACCTCCAGGTTGTTATTACGCATGCGCGGTACGTATGTAGCCATCTCTCGTTTAGACTTCCACTAACAATGAATGGAATACAGAATGAAAACTGCGCACCTTCTATCACGTGAAACCTCTTCAAAGCGCAGCGTTGGAGCAAAAGCTTTTTGTCTTTCGATCGATTTCACCCACACTCCCTAACCTCCGGTTGCTACTAGTTTTTTCTACTATTTTGAACGTAAAGGAGAGCTTTCAAGACGCTGGGAACGAACTTTGAGTCCGGTACACTGTTTGGAGAATGTCCTACACAATTAAAGCGGTTACAGTTCTTCAGTAAAACGTGATACCTGTTTGTTATCGGAATTCAATGGCCTAGGGTGTACATCAGCTAGTACTGTTTCCTTATGGCGGCTTTCACTAGGTCCTGTCACACCCACTTTAATTCTGAAACATAATATGAGGATAAACTAGTACTTCAGCAATAAAGTACATTAGAACCTCAATACATAACGAAGGCCCAAGGGACTGGCAAAATGTGTTCGCTTTAACGAGGTTTCAATCGTTATAACGAGACTACTAGGGCGTTGGTTAAACCGAGGACTTCGTTGTAGAGAGATTCGTTATATCGAGGTTCTACTGTATGCCAACTTAAGATAATAGACCGTAAGGCGTATATAAGCTCCCTTACATTTTAATTGATACCGGGTATCCATTTTCACAAACTGAAACAAATACAATGGAATCCCAATGAGAACAAAGCACCAACAGACTCCAGGCAAATCGGTCGTTTTAATGGGTCCCTGTTCAGCAGAACCCAGATAATAATGCCACTAACGGGCAGTAATTAAGAATTTGTCCGTATTATCGGGGTAGGGTCAAGTATTCCATGGTTACTTTATTTTCTCGTTTTAACTCAAGGGGTGCTTATCTGCTGACTTTGCACAAGAAGTCACTGTTTTCGAGTGTGCAATATGATTTCACACAGACACTCAGAAAAGCCGGGATATGTGTTTTGAAATGCACATTTGGTTTAAACAGCCGTATTACTGAGACGAATCTGTACTTTGGGATTTTAAAATGTGGCCCTTGGCCGCATTTAAAGAGGTTTTCATATCTATAACTGTCCAGGCATTTCGCCGGGACAAATCAAAGTGGCCGTAATAGCAAGATGGCAGTATAAATGAGGAAGAGGTAGTGGATGAAATCTGGTTATCGTCTTGGAAGTCGTTATACCGGAGTCTTACTGTAGCTTACGTTTCTGAAAATGCTGCTCTTTTCTGGCTGTTCGGTGTCACTTCCGCTGGATGTGATTCTTCAAACGGTTGAACCGAGGCGAAAGAGGTTTCTTCGCTGTTGGTATTATTATCTTGAAATTGGTAAAAAATAAAACAATTTAATAAAACAAAAAAACGTGATTAGCCCCAAAACGGATATCAACAACATGTAGGAATACGTTTACACTTCACTTTCAAAGAAAAAAAGGGAAAAAAAATCACCAGTTAGTTTTAATTTAGATTCGGTTAAGTTCAACATGGAATTCTGATCTGGCAAAAGACTGACGAGAATGTCTATCCGACCTTGTCCCTCTGTAGTGTTTTAAATGCGACCTCTATCTCTTACGTTCTCTCTGAATTCTTTGACTACTTCTCTTTCCACTGAGTGTTTTAAATGCATTTTAGTCATCTCTACCGACTAAGCAAGTTCTGCCGCTGTACAAGAACACCCGAGGAAACCGCCCCCCCCCCCCCACCCCCCCGCTCACACTCGCAATGCCCGATTAAAAGGTGGCAATCTTGTAGGCGTGTCTCTGTGAGAAATGTCAGCAAAGTTTCACTTGCTGAAGTTCTAAGCAGTACATAATAGGTTGACCACACTACCTGTGTTTCCTTCCACAGCATCATCCCCTTTACCTTCTGTTAATTTTTGAAAGTGCATTTGTTCCTTAGCTTTTTCCAGCTTTTTCTTTTCCTCAGCTTTTCGAGCCAGGATCTGGGTTTTGATGGCAAATTCGGGCAGTTTGTCTTCCTGTTGTTTGGCGATTTCCTCCATTATAAACTGTTCGGCTTCCTGAATTACGACGCAGGAATACTTTTATTTATTTGTTTATAATGAGACGCGTCTGTCAATAGACCCTTCAGGGGTTTATTCAACTTTTGACTGGGACCAGTTAGTGAAAATCCGTCCCGGGGGGGGGGGTACTCAACAAATGTTCATAAGGGAGGCCCCGCCCTGAGGTCAAACCCCTTACCCTTTCATATACCACGTTTCACAAAAAAAGGTACCCCTTTCGTATACTTTCTATTGACAAATGCAGGAAAATGCATCTCTGTAAATTAAAAGTTTCAAAATCTTTCGGGGCAGCATGCACCCGGGACCCGCCAAAGGATCGGGCCTTGCGTTACGCATGCCCAGGTGCCATATTCCGATGCCCCTCCGTTTCAACCCCTGGTAACAGTACTTTTATACAATTATACTTAATCTGAACGACTATACCTTGTTATGACGTAAAACAAGATGTAACTCCTTGAATGACTTTAGCAAGTAGATTGCCTGCAAGGGACGTTAAGATATAATGACTCGGTGTAGATCATGGAGGCCGCAATTACCGGTGCGCTATTATAATTAAGTAATGTTGAGATCCGGCGACGCTGACAGCAACGAGAACGTCAACAAAAGCAATAGGTTAATAAGCAAAACAACAACTTTGCACGTGCAGCACACTTTTTTTGTAAATTTCTTTGACGTCACTGCACGACTACGACGTTAAAATGCATAATGTGGAGGACATAAACAAGCGAGGATGAAATTGTCTTTCTCTTTCTGAACTTGGATATGTGGAGACTAAGTAATTCAACCTCAGGACAGTTCGCCTGCATTGACAAAGTAAGTGGGTAGAAATAATCGAGATAAAGACTGAAAGAACGCGAATTCATTTTTAAGCGAAGTTTTCGCTACCGTCGCGGTCCTCGGATCTCAAAGTCCCTATTACCTGTAGCCAGTAGGGGTTGTAAGCCTTTCCGGTAGTAACTTAACAACGGACAATGAAGGATACCGGCATTTACACCTTGACACTCATCCTCAAACAAATACAACTTGACATACGCCTGTAGCTTTTAACTAGCGGCGCGAATGCACACGTCACTGACTGAACCTGAAGTTTTTCACCCTGACAATGCGTAGGCTTAAATTTATCGATTTATTTCAATTACCGTTTTATATCTTCACAATCCTCCTTATTTTGTAGCCTGCATGACAGGCGCCGGTTAGTTTTTTTGGTTAGCTGTTATAGAACGCGCGAGGGGAACACGCGAAGGGGAGAGGGGAGGTCCTCTCGTGGGCGCGCGTCTTCGATATTTCGCCCTGAAAAACGCAGGCTATTAATTTTGTAACCAAGGAACATGAGCGTATACTAGGAATCACCTATGCCCGAAAACACCTAACTTTTAGTTGTATTGCTTGCAAATAACGAACTCTCAACTAACCAGTTTTCAGGGTTTCCTTATTTAGATAAATTCATTGCCACATATTTTATGTTTTTGCTTTTTCTCGGCTGCTTCATTTGATCACTTAAGGTGACTCGACCCAGTTTTTTTGAGGGGGTACCATCCTACTTTGAAGCTCTCTGGTATCCCCACCTTTACTTTTATCATAAGTCTAACACATAAAATGGATAACATATAGATCAATCTACAATATAACATAAAATTTTTGGCGATCGGAGTAAATGTCACGTGGTTATAATGCCACGCCCCTTTGAGGTCTGAGTCGAAAATCTTCTGTTGCCGGCATTTTTTCGTGAAAATCTCTCGGCTACACATAGTGCGCATTAGTGCCTTGCGCTGAACAGAGTTTCACCAAAATCGCAAAGACCCAATTCGAGAAATTCAGCGGTTTCCAAATTTAGGTCATAATTTATGCGAAAACGATAAGCAAACTTTACACGGATTATGTCTAATAAACTATGAGATTCATCTCTTTATTTTGGGCATCGTTATAACAGATGGGTCCTTGCAAGTCAGCAAAACGCTTTAGGGCCTTGTAGATGCGCGCGATTTCGAGCAAAGCAAACATATAGAAATTATAGTTTTCGCTATTTGTTGACGTTTGTCAGCGTTTAAGAGTCCTTCTCACGAAAAAAGCATTTTCTTAAAAATTCGTAGTTTTTTTTCCTTCAAATTTTTTCAGGGCCACAATTGATTAACTAACTACCCGGACTCTGAATTTCATGGTCATTGAAAAACTGTGACATTATCTTCTATAAGCCCAAACTTGAGTAAACATTGAAGATTTTTAGCGTTTTG
>OZ037997.1:4810609-4901609 GCA_964035705.1 Porites rus | reverse complement strand
GCTTATCATTTTCGCATAAATTATGACCTAAATTTGGAAACCGCTGAATTTCTCGAATTGGGTCTTTGCGATTTTGGTGAAACTCTGTTCAGCGCAAGGCACTAATGCGCACTATGTGTAGCCGAGAGATTTTCACGAAAAAATGCCGGCAACAGCAGATTTTCGACTCAGACCTCAAAGGGGCGTGGCATTATAACCACGTGACATTTACCTCGATCGCCAAAAATTTTATGTTATATTGTAGATTGATCTATATGTTATCCATTTTATGTGTTAGACTTACGATAAAAGTAAAGGTGGGGATACCAGAGAGCTTCAAAGTAGGATGGTACCCCCCCAAAAAAACTGGGTCGAGTCACCTTAACTAAAAAGGTTAAAGATATTTGTGAATCGAAAAATAAAAAACGAACACACAAATTTTACTTACCTCCGAATATCTTAGTTTCATAATATTCTTTCCATTGACGGCAACAATTTGGTCACCGATCTAAAAAACAGTAAAAAAAACCAGTTAAGGAATAAATATGCGTGAAAAAAAGTTCAGTCAAACCTAGTGAAAAATCCATTCATTGAAAAGACACTGGCACGACACCAGTGGAGCAAATACACAATACACTGTTGAGTTACACTGTCAGAATCACGTAGCAAATCAGCCCTTGTAGTAACCGCTGCCAGGTTAGCTCTTGTCTGTCGAGAGGGAGGTCGTGGATTCTTACCGCCCGGGAGGGAGGGGGGGGGGGGGACTCCCATATAAAAGTGACGGGAATTCTCGTCGACTCGCTTTGAGGTTAAAATTGCAGATTTTGGTCTCACTTAAAGGTGTTGGAGATGGAAAGTCACAGTATTTACCTATTCAGGTATGGCTTAGTACCGATGCATAAAGAAATGTACAAAATATGCCCTGACACTGACCACACAGAAAACGTCGCGTCGTTAGATCTTAAAGTCCCTAATATGTAACGATGACACGTCTGTTGTCCTCTCATCCTCGACATTTCATTTACTCAATCATTCATTAATTTGAAACTTACCCGTACACCAGTCTTGTCTGCCAGTGAACCTGAAGTTACTGATATAATAAACAATCCTTCTTTGCCTGGAACACCATTACGCACGCTGGGAAGAAAGTAAGACGGGTCATAAAAATGTTTTTACAGCAGTGGAACAGGGACAGAACTATCTAAACACGACTACCCTGCGAGCAAGCTCCCTGGGGGGTCCTACAGTTGCTCTAGAGTGCTTTAAGGGACTGGCTAGATAACTTAAAATGTTCGCGGTCTTTTCTTCGTTCAAAGGAAGCAGAACTATCTAAACACGACTAGCCTGCGAGCAAGCTCCCAGGGGGGTCCTACAGTTGCTCTAGAGTGCTTTAAGGGACTGGGTGGATAACTTAAAATGTTCGCGGTCTTTTCTTCGTTCAAAGGAAGCAAACAGTTGCTCTAAAACGGGGGAGATAGAGAAAAGAGCGGAGCGCGAGCGAGCGCGCAGAGGATGATGGGAGGAAGCGTAGAGCGGACGAAGAAGAGTAAGTGGCCGAATTTATACTAAAGACGAAATATCCGACAGAGACAGATAAATCGTCTAGATATGAATCCGGTGTTCAAACAAATTTTGGCCCCCAAAATTGGTCTTGTCTGTCAGTAGGTCTATCAGACGTGGTGGCAGACGAATCAAGTGAAGTCGAATTTGTAGCCAAAATTTGTCTGAACACCGAATTTATACCAAGACGATTCTATAATATAAATTCGGCTAGTACGTAGCGCAAAGTCAGCGCCGCAAAGCTCGGATTCTACATATACAGTATTCCTCACCCTTCCAGGCGATGCAGAATATCGACGAGTCAGTCATATGTCTATTATTCATAAAATCTAAGATGGGGGTCGAGAAGAAGCAAATCCTATATCAACCTCACACACCCCCTTCACCCGTCTGACAAACCAAAGAGTTGAAATTAACTCTTACCTACAACCGATTCCTTTCGGACCAACGATCAACGTAACTTGCTTGTCATCTGGGGCAGGTTGAAACAATGCTTCATCGAGGAAGTCGCCTTCTTTAATCAGATAATCCTGCAATCGGATTTATAAGTCAACAAGAAATTTTCACCCAATTTTTTTTCTTACAGGAAGGTGGTATTTACCTCTTATCGTCTGAATGTGCTACATGTCCTTTTACATGTACGGCCATTTTCTACCTTACACGGAGCTACGTGTCAAAAAGGCTAAAAACGTACCTTGGCTACTAAGAGGCCAGGTGGGTCTTGCTTCAATGAATTTTTATGAGATTTAATAGCATTCTATTACGTTCAGGTACGTATTATAGTAGGGAGAGGAACCTCGCCGTCTCAGCTTCGTGCCTTGTAGCTCAGTCTCGATAAGTCGATAGAATAACGACGATCTAATAAGGAGTCTGATTTCTTTCAAAAGTTTTTAGTTCACTTTCCTTGCGTGAGTGCTTTTCCATACTATAAGCAGTCTCTCATTTGTTCGAAAATTTGTGCGCGGAAACCCTTTCCCCCCCCCAACCTCCTCCATTTGACCCGTCGAATCTTATTAAGGTCTTTTTTTTTTCAACATGGTGCTTAAACTTATTTATATATGACTTGCCCTGAGTGAATTCTAGTTGTCAAGCGCCACCAGACAAGAGTTTTGTGAAATTTTATTGAACTCAGCACTATGTGCTAACCAGATGTCTAACCACACATTGACAATAAGACGGTTTGCTGGAAATCTCTTATGCGTTTTATGAGATGATTTTAATTTCTTGGTATTTCCCAGAACACTAACCAGTAGATCAGGATGGTAGTAGACATTTTCTTTTCCCTCAGCAGTCTCCCAGCTTATGACCTCATTTCTGATTGAAAAACAGAGACGCAAAACAAGCATTCTAACAAACAATGCTCTGATAGATTATGTACAATACCGCTATTGGGGAGAGGAAAAAAAGAAAGCGAGCAAGAGACGATATAGGGGAGCTTTAGCAACGCCGGCGGCGACGGCGACGGCGACGGAAACGAGAAGTCAAAGGAGCAATAGGTTTAATGAGCAAAACAACAATTTTGCACGTGCAGCACGCTTTTTGGCAGATTTTCTTGCCATCCCTGCACGACCAAGACGTGAAATTTCCTTATGCGACGTTTCCTGGGGGACTTTAACGCAGAAAGAGGAATGTTTCTTTCTCTTTGTACATTTGGGTGCGGTTCCCAAGAAGTCAACTCCAGGAAAATTCACTTACAGAGTACATTTGGCTTTTTTCGACGAGGTGGAATGAACGCAACAAAATTGGAAAAAAAAAAGGCGAATTCATTTTTCCTTATCGGCACCGTCGTTGTTGCTAAACCTCGCTATTGGGATACCGTGACCCTGGCGGAACCTCTGCGGAGAAGAGAGAGAAAAATCTGAGTCGAAATTTCGTGATCAATAACATCGGGCAAACATACAGCAATTCAGCAACAATGTAAACTTTACCCGCTTTCGTTTCTAGTGCAAAAACACCGTCTTTTGGCGCGTTCAGGCATGAACAAAGAGCAAACCGTTGAGTTCTTTCTCCTTTCTGCTGGGAAACGTTTCACAAAAGTGCCAAGGAATGAGTACTGAGACAGAATTGCTCTCCGAGTTGGCACAAGTTAACGACGGCTTCTTATCTGGCCCGTTTATGGAGATATATCACAGTTATGTATGTATAAGTGTTTTGTTGCTTTGAGGGTTTCAACTGATGACGTCATAAGTGGTGCCGGTTTGTTGTCAAGCGTGGTGAGCGGATCAAACAAACAAACAGAACTTACATTTTACACGGTACTTTTCCTGTGGCTGTAGATAAAATACAAAATACTCATCAGACACACTCAGTTTCATTTAATCTACCCGGTATTTTGCAAAACCAGAAAGGAAGAAAAAACGGTAAATTAAGATACTTACTTCGTACTTTAAGAAGAAGGTTTTTGCGAGATCTCAGGATATTTACCACTTCCCCATGGGTTGAATCAGCAATATATAATCCATTAATGCTCAAAATTTCATCACCTGCCTGAAGAGAACAGATCGCAATCAGATACTTGCACACACACCCAGGCAAAATGAAGCAGAACCATCAAGAGTTTAGTTGATTACTTTACAAGTCAAACATTACTGCTTTTTGGGTTTAGTCGTGCACAGAAGAATAACCTAAGATCAGGCGGCCCTTCTTCCTTTTTTCTTTGGCAGGCGAGTGGGGAGAGGACCTTGTTGTTCTTTATTTTCCCAGATCAATTCAGGTTTCTGGGAAACTGCCCACCTACCCCTCCCCTAAGCTAGCATTAATACTCACTTCTCACTTTTGGCAAAATGATGGCTTAGGGGAGGGGTAGGTGGGCAGTTTCCCTGAAACCTAAATTTATCATTAACTTTCCCTGTCCTCGAATTTCGCACTTCCCCGAAAACAAAAAAAACGCCTCAAGGTAGGTTAACACACAAAAAACTTTCTCCTTCTCTCTCGACATGGTTTTAGCTTTTGTAGTTTGTTTAATTGCTTTCAGTCAAAGCACTTATTAGCCCTCTTTTCTGCAAGAGGTTTTCGCGAAAGCCCGTGGATCTTAACAATACTTATAAGGAAGTACTGGGGTAAAGAGACAAGTTTTCCCTTTAAATAATAGTCAAAGCTTAATATTTTTTCGAGTGATTTTTGGGCAGAATCGCGATCATTGAGGGATGCTTAGAAGATATTCTCTTCTTCCACAAGTTGATCGTTGGATATTTAAACTGATGACGTCACAAGCAGTACAACGCCTTTTCACACGGGCGGTTTTCTGCGTTCCTGGTGTAATACAGTGTACAACTGTAGATGGGATAACTGATCATCCAGTATTACATGCATACACGTGTGTACCATCCTAGTGTTTCTAACTCTTTATCAAATCCAGAGCATGTATTGATTAATTCTTCTAGTGCTGACACTTTCCGCTTCAAACATACTATTCCTAATGCTTACATGTACATTCAATAAACCGTCGATGTTTGGGTCTTTCAGTGAGTTAAGACCATGCAGCAATAATACACTGTAAATACCTTGAGTCCAACTATGTCAGCCTGAGATCCTCGAGAAACGAGAGAAACAAAAATTCCGACTCCATGCTCTCGTCCTAAACAAAACAATTTAATACAAATTATATCCAAATATAATATTGATAACTAGATTTATACCTTAAATTATGCATCAAGTTAAAGACACGCAGAAGTACAGTTTTCCTGCATGTACATTGTGACTGTCTGTGGCACCATTTTACGAAAAACTTTTACCATTTAGTAATTATGGAATGGCTGACCCATGCCACAGAGAAACTATCATTTTTGTTAGCACTACGCAGCAAGTTCTGACCTGGAGCTTGCACATTGGTGGACTATGAACCAGTCCCTTCTTTTTTGAGTGGAATTTTAGTGACAGTCATCTCCCGATGAGTTATCGTGGATTGTACAAACTATCAATTGGATTAAGTGGGACCTTAATCTGGGAACTGATTAAGAAAACTGGAACAAGTACTACACCTACCTCCACGAATACTGAAACCTATGCCTCCATTTCCAAAGTGTTGCACCTTGATAAGACGTATGCCATCACTACAACACAGTTGAATTTAATGTCCTTAACCAGTGGTGGATCCGGGCATCAGGTCTGATAGGGATAGGGGGGTCTGGACCCCCAGACCCCCCCCCCATATCAGACCTGAAGCTTGTTTGAGACTGAAATTCTTACATTGATAGGATTGTATATTGATTTTTGACTGGCTGATTTTTTTAAAGAAACTTGCATTGCATTTTGTGAAATCTGTACAATCTTTGTTACCAAGCACAAGAGGAGGATGTTTCAAGGTTGAATGCTTAATGAGTAGAATTCAAGTGCACAGGGTGCCAAGGAATTATAACATGCAACCGCAACCGGTGGGAGGGGTGTGGGGGTTGTGTGTGAGAAGTATTGCCACAAAAAAGGAGCGCAATGTTGTTCGTCTCAAATCTTAGGTGAAACAGCTTTACTCCTCAAAACAGTAAACTGAAAGCTCTATTTAGGCAATGTTTTGTTACGTTACATTCTGGTTTATAATCTAGAAGTATCTTTTAATTTTCATTTAACATTTCTACAATTAAATGTGATTAAAATGTTCACTGTGCAGTAAAAACTGTTTTTTCCTTACTTCCAGCTATTTTCTTTGAGCTCCCAATAACTCGAACTTTTTTCAATTTCCCTTGAAGGTTCGAGTTATTAGGACTGGAAGTAACTCCTACTGCACAAGTGAATGTCAAAGAGCTAAACATTGTGCAAAATGTTATAACATTCAGTAAATAAAAAAAAATCGTCTCTGTCTTAAATAATCATCAAATTTCAATAATTTAGGCTACCGTTTAACAAAATATAGTATTTTTTCATTTTCCAATTTGTACTTAAAGACTTTGAATTCATAAACAGCTTGTTTTTATTAGTCATCAAAGGCAGTGAAAGTGGTTGATTAATATACATGTAATACAGTGTATTTTAAAATTCATATGCTTACAGAGTAACATGATATCCAAATAGACAATGACTACAATACCTTGGTGACTTAGGAATCAAATTCAGGTATGCAGAAGCATCTGTGGGTTTTACCAAATATCTGTGGTAGAATGATTCTAATCAAATGTTTTTATCTATATGGTACTAGTTGGGAATTCTAACAGAATTATTTAATGTACGGTATATTTTGTGTTTAAAATACAACAATTTCCAGTACCATTGTTTTTTTGTCCACAGGATAGTGGATTGCAGTTACTTAGATGAAATCAAATGATTGTTTGGTGTCTAAATAGACGTCTTTTAAAAATTAAGGCAAAAGAAGCAAAGACTTACTCTACAAGATTTTCGAGTCCTTTCATTCTTAGATCATTGGACAGTCAGATGACCTTGGTTTTAACACCAATTATTATTTCTTTAACATCTTTCCCATCCATCTATTTTAAGTACATTGTATAGTTAACCATTTTTGTAGTTTGTTTCTCAAGCCTAATTCCCTGTGTGGTATATATTCTGTACTTACCACAGAGTAAAGATTGTCATCATAAGGGAAACCATAAAAAAATGACCCCAAATACAACTACAAATTAATAGTTGAATAATCCACTCCATATAAACTAAATATGAACTTATTTTAATGCATAGCATTTGAAAACCTATTAACAGTGATGAATAAATCATTGACACTCAGTCGAGGAGGGGACCTTTCTGGAATTTCACAGACACCAACTACTGAATTAATTAGTTAGGCAATATAATTTTTTATTCTTCTCACACTTACCTTACTTCTCTAAATAGTGGATATCTTTTCGGAGTGTTAATAACAGCTTTCAGATCACTGACAAGTTTTGAAATCGAGCTTGACCTAATTAAGGAACATTGTAAATTATAAGACAATCTATCCCACGCGTACCAAATAGAGTATTCAGATCATGAGTGGGCGGAAGGGGGAGCAATAGCATACAAAAGTGACATTACAGGGATGCTGATTTTGACCACACTTAGGGTGTTTAGGACAGAATGTCAAAAGAATGTCAATATCTTAACCCATAAAAGTATTGCTTGGGGTTGTGCAAAAAAAAGTGTTTATACTAATGATCTTCTCTGAGGATAAAATAAAGCTTCAGAGCCATTCCCAGATTGTTCTCCTTAAAAGGGTTTAATAATTCTAATTTTCCGACAAGAATCCCCATCTCTCTCATATGGAATCCACCCTTCGATTTAATACCCACACCCTCCTCCCCCCCTCCCAATTGATGAGAGTTTTTGCAGGGTCTTGAAAGTTATTTCTGAGGGGAGCAGCTGTGTTGGCACCTTTGATCTTTGGAATATTTCTGGAGGGTAAGGGTAAGAAAAAAATACCCTTTTTTTCTGAAGGGAAGGGGAATGGGCTAATTCTGAGGGGGGGTGGGTGGCTATTAAATGGAATGGCCTAGTTCAGAACCAATCAGAAACGAGGAACATTTCTGAATGAATAATAAATATTGTTAGATTATGGACTTTCTACGTTAATTTAGAAAAATTTTAAGGCTTACCCTTGATAGCCCCTGAGAGCTTCATAAAGCGTAGCTCTCTCCTCATCATTCTCAATCAAGACTTTGACCTTGAATGAAATCAATAGAATATTATGCTCAAAAACGCGGGTTTTCGATTAAATCAAAATAAACTGTCTAACCAGTCCAGACATTTTGACGGAAAACGTTTGGCAAAGTGTTACCTTATTTTTAAATTCGGTAGCATGTTTGGACAAAGTGTAGCGATTCTCTTGCTCAAATCCGCGCTTCATCGTAATGATAAAGATCGCCCAAAATGCGCCAAAATTTATGTCGGCAAAATAGAAGCTTCCATCGAGCTTCCATCACAACAAGACTGACAGAATAATGAAAACGAGGCCAAAACATGAGGCGTTAGTGCTTTTGGTCAGCGACTCCAATAATATGACGTCACCGGAGCTTGGTTTTGGCCGTTCTATCATTGAATGATTTTGAAATATGCGTTGCTTAGAATCGAATTTATTGGCATTCTGGAAGAATTAGAAGGTTGAAATGGACGTAGATTGCGAGTTAGACAGTGACCTTTTAACGAAGTTCAGCTGTCTGGGAACGACAGACCGCGATGTGCTTATAAATGAACTGCAAAGATTGTTGGACTTCCAACTCAATCCGTCAGGTTGTGCTTTCTTCCTTGATATGACAAATTGGTAAGCCTGATTATCGACACTGATTATTACATGTGATTTTTCGTTCTCGAATGTTTACAGCTTGTATTTTCTAAAAATTGAAAATTCTAATATGTGGTTTTCTTTTAACGCCATTTCCTTCGTCCCAAGGAATCTACAGGTAAGCTGACAGTAAACTTATCTTTATTAATATGTAACTTACAAAAGCTTTGCTAAGCAAAATAGGTTAGGTTTTGCTAAAAACATGAGACATTGTGTATGTTTTGTTTAGAACTTAAATAATCTGATAAAACAGAATTAATAAATCGTCTTTTTTGGTTGGTTATATTCTCTTATCAAAATGACTGCGCTACGAATATTTAGGTATTATTATAGTTAATGATAATTTTGTGGCTATTTAAGCTTTGATAGGATTCGTTGGTTAGACACATGTAGTAAAGCAATCAGTGTGCCACAGTGATAATTTGAATAAATTGGTGCACTTGTAAATCACTGAAGTAGATTTTAATGGATGTCTGGCAATATATTTTGAAGTATCGCACATACTGTAAGTTCTGCACTTCATGATCAAACATGTCAGGTTAATAAATTTCTATTAAAATTGGAATTTCTAGCCATAAACTTGGAATACATGGTAAGGTATAGCTATAGTATAAACTGTATTTTTTTCTCCTGGTTGTCCAATTTGCTTGAACACAGCCTATTAAATAAAGGTCCTATTCAGTGCCTTCATTAATTCTAGCTATATGTAGTTATTAACTGTATGAAAGCTCACTTCATTCATCTTTTTGTTTTTTAATTTCTCTTTTTAGGCAGCAGTAGGCGCATATTATGATTTTAACAGTCCCCAGGAAAATCTTCCCAGTATGGCATTTATGCGGGATGTTACTATAGGAGAAGGAGAATCTGTCCCACCTAATACAACTTTTTTAAAAACGTGGAAAATTCAGAATAATGGTAAGAGGCTCATAGTGTTCCAGCACTTTAGTTAGTTGGAATGAGCAGAAAGAAAAAGCAAAGCTTCCATGAATGCCATTTTTATTTTATCCTTCCAAAACGAGCCTCCGCTACTTTTGGCGTGTGGGTTCTAAGAAGGGTCATGTGATATTCAAACTGGACCATTAAGAAGAAATGAAACAACTGGGGAAGGATTCTTCTCACCTGAGTCCTAACCACTACCCCCACTTTCTTTTTTGTATTTTCTTACTAACTGAGAGCCTACTCTGAATAGGCTAGGATCTAGTGTTGTTTTGATATATACTACTTGTTAACCTCATCTGTTCGGTCATTACAGCAGACTTAACTGTAAAAAAGCACATCACCTCAATGAGTTGTACACTTTAGCCCGCAATACAGTCAGATGACACTGGTCAGTGGATGCCCTTTTTGACAGAGTGTCAACTGACCATAACATGGATTTGTATCACTAATGAAACTTACACCAAAGTACAGCTTTGGAACAAGAACATTTAAACCTGCGATCGATCTCACCCGCACTTGCTAACCTTTGGCTATTACTAGCTCTGAAAGTTACTGTTTTCTTACCAGGTAATAGTGCATGGCCCATTGGGGTTTTCCTAAAGTACACTTCAGGGGATCAACTAGGTCCCATAAATATGGTGTCAGTAAAACCTTTGGGTGCTGGTGAAGAATATGATCTTAGTGTAAACATGATATCACCTGGGAAAACAGGCATGTACCAAGGTCAATGGCGTATGTGCACCCCCACGGGGCAATATTTTGGAGGTGAGTGAGTTGTTTACAATATTATTTAATTCATGTTTGAGGTTAAAGAACTACAGGGTAGTACACCAGCAAACTCTCTGTGTATAATTTTCAAAGTTGCCAGTGGCTTTAAGGTGATGTTACATGAGACGATTCGCAACAACGAATGTATTAGCACAATACAGCATTGAAACATTGTTGCGCTTTGTTTCGAATAGTTACAACACTGTTCCAACATTGCAATGCTGTGTTGTGCTAAAAGTCGTTGTTGCAAAGCATTTCATGTAACATCACCTTTAGTGGCTTTTATCTTTGCTACATGTACAATATCTATGTGAAGGGCTCCCAAAAGGGATGTACATGTAGCTAAGGTTTGCTTGTTCCCAGAAGAACTCAAACCTTTATGATAACAGACCAGGCAAAACTGTGAAACTGGAACAAATTTACATCTAGAACCCCATCATCCTGACAAATAATGTACAGACATTTAGTGTAAACACTGACAGTAATTTTGTTACCTCTGATTCTGCATCCTGCATCCTGTGTCAAATCCCCAAAGACACAAAATTCTTCATGGCATAAGCGCATGTGTCCCCTAGGATGCAAAGATCGATCGATATCTGAAGATGTCTTTGTAGAAAATCCTGTTTGGTGTGATTTCTGTGGCTGTTCTTGCGGCTGCTGTTTAACAACTCATATCTCTCTTACTCTTTGTTGTGCTTTACAACAGAAGGAGCATATTTTTTTTTTCTGTAATCTGTAAAACAGAGTTTTGGAGTCTGTCTTCCAAGCAGCTTTAACTTTTGAACTGGGACTCATTGGTTCTGCACTAGGACTCATGATTTTTCACAAGATGAGTCCCAGGACTCACTAGATCTATTTGTAACTAATTCACTGCTCTGATTTACGTTGTTAATGGCATTTCTGTCACTGAGGCACAGACGTCCTCTTGTGTATTGTTCCAAGCAGTGAGGAGCAAGGAGAGATGGCAGCTATACTGACAAGTGACAAACTATTCTCTTTGAAGATCACTGTCGATTAATGTGCTTGACTTCTTTTCCAGATGTAATATGGGTTATTCTTTGTGTGGATGAAGGCGGACTTTTAGGATTAACACAACAGCTGTCAAGTCTAGGAAGGGAAATGAACATGCATCAAATTTCCAACCCAGCTTCCCCTTCTGCTAATCCATTTCAACTTTCAACCACTCCCATTGGAACGTCTCCACAACCTATTTATTCGGTCCCCCACAACAGTCCAGCAAATGGTGCATCAGACATAGTACATGTTTCACCCGCTAGGAGATCTCTTTTTAATTCTATGGTAAGTTTATCAAGAGATTATTGTCATCTTTGCTTTATCAGCAAGTTACTCATGCAGGGTTCGTACAGATCATGGAAAACCTGGCAAGTCATGGGATTTAAGAATGTTGTTTTTCAGGCCTGGAAAGTCATGGAATTTAATTTTTCGTCCTTGAAAGTCATGGAAAAATAAAGTTTTGTTTGGTAGATTAGTTACTGCAGAGGACAAAGCAAGGATAAAGTAAGATAAATAGCAGTAATTAAACAGCATCAACAGCATGCATTTTGGTGGATACCAGAGTTTGTTTCTGTTGAACTGTTTAAGGTCAAAAAATATGCTAAAACAAGTAAAGTTTTGAAAATTTTTGAGAGTGACTTCCAAACCTAAGGTCATGGAAAACTAGAAAAGGTCATGGAAAAAGTCATGGAATTTGAAAAACTTGAAAGAGTACGAACCCTGTCATGTGTAGTGAACTTGTATAGAGATTGAAGAGAAGTGATGATGTCACAAAATTAAATTGTGAAATATTGGGTTTGGCTAGCATATCCAGAAAGAACAAGATGGAAACTGTTGATTTGTTAAAGATCAGCCTGTTAGTGCAAATTGGTGGGAAGATAGACATGTAAGCACTGGTATGTTCCAATGATGCCATAAAAATCATTTTACATGTAAAATATGCCTGGATCATAATTGTTATGATCCAAGCCATTGTATGTATATCCCCCACTCATGTACACAAACATGCTGATTTCTGGCAAGAGGGCTTTTCCCTTTAGGAGTCTGTGTGGCACTTATTTTTGTTTTGAGTATTTCTAAAAATAAATGTGGAATTTTGTTGTATAGTCTAACCTCTCCTTATGGACACCTCTCTATTATGGACAGTTCGTTTGGTCCCAGAAATGCCAAAAATCATACACTCCCAACCTCTATAATACGGACACCTCTGTAAAGTGGACAGTTATTGGTTCTGTCCCTTTGGTGTCCGTATTAAAGAGGTTTGACTGTATTGCGATTTTTTTGCCATTATCCAAACTGAAACGGCTCAATGATTTGAGGCTTTTTATTGTGTTGTGTTCAACTTTACATTGTATGAGTGTTACCTGGCTGCATACAGTAATGTTATTTATATGTAAGGGTACATGTAATCTTGATATCTCTCCAACTCTACATGTAACTCCAGCATCTTCTTTTGTTGACCACAGTCTTTCAAGCTGTATATTTAATTTATTTTACTTGTTTTTATAGGTAAATGGGGACCATCTAGAACCTCTTATATCACCCAGTCTACAAGTTGGTTCAGCATTAAGTAGCAAAGATGAAGAACGTTTAGTCAATCAGCTAAGTGAAACATCACTTTTACAAGACTCAGACCTGAATAATTCATTATAACAGTAGTCCATGTTTCTAGCTTGCAATAAGCACATCATAGTGACAGAAATTTATAAGTTAAAAAGTTGAATGGCACAGGGACACAATTCATAAATGGGAGCATTTAACCACAGGATGATTCCTTCAATGGTGGATCCCAGCTGGAGTTCGTAAGCCATTGTACCTTTAATGATAAAATTTGCATTAATTTTATGAAATGCGTGGGCTGAAAAACGTAAGTTGGGGACTTTGACGTGTTAAGGTTGTGGATCAATTTTAACCTTGGTTTAACCCTTTAAGTCCCGATAGTGACCAACATCAATGTTCTCCTAACAATATCCATATTTTCCAAGAGAAACGATTATGAGAGTTAATAAAATGATCACTAAAGAAAAAATGCATTGATCTGTTATTAAATTCTCTCAACTATTTTTTTAAGGAAATGTATGAAGATCAGTATGGAGAATTTATCTGTGGATACCGGCACTTAAAGGGTTAAATTTTATTTCCCTTTGTTTCAAACTCATTCACATCACTACCATGCCCTAAAACAAAAGGAAATAAAATTTCAACCAAGCATAAAATTGAACCTCATTATTGATTCCCTTTTGATACAGTCTGCCTTTTCGTAATGTTTAACGGTTGTTTATTTGTTTTGTGTTTTAAATTGTTTGCTTTATAAGGCATCTTATTTATGTCATTCACTATTTAGTTTTACAGAAAATTTTATTTTTTGTGACAAATTTTTTCTGCCCTTGAGGGAAGGGTCATAATAAGTTGAAAAGCGGAAAAAGCTATTTTGTTGCCAATCTCTTCAGCTAATGGAAACAAGCCGCGTATACTATTCGTGTAGTGGGCTGCAGTGGTGTAAAATTTCCTATGCTGGGCTCTTAAACTGAGTTTAAACTATGAAAAACAGTTGTTTCTGCTTTCAGTAAATGAAAAATTCACGGTAAAGAAAGCAGGGACACCTCCCCCGCCCCTCCCCCCTCAGAAGTCCGCCCCACTGCAGGGGAAATAAGAGACGCAACGCCTTCTGGGATATCTGTCCGCGATTTTATCTTTTTGTGCATTCTTTTGATTGGGTCTCAGGCAGCCCAGTGAGAAGCAACAGCCAGATATTCATCTGCATGCACAGGCATATGTTAAAAATAATAGTTGGTTAATACTGTACAATACAGTCAATTGGACGTGTCAGAAACTTTAAAGTGGCATTTCTACCTGAGCTGTTTTTCAGTAAGTTAAAGTATCGTCAATGCAAGTGAAAATCTTGCAAATGCAAAATCTAATTAGTTACATTATGTCATGAGACCCACTGTCAACACATTTTAAACCTCTCGCAATTTGTTTTTCACGTGTTGTAACGAATTGTAAGTTATTTGCCTTGAAAGACAAGGTTTCAACTTAAGGCAATAAAGAAATTAATTTTATTTCAAATATCCGTGAGTTCGAAAGATCGCAAATTTCTTTGTTAGCTATTGTTAGCCCATTTTTACGCAAGTGGTTCGCACTTCCCCCGTTCCTCGTTTTTCCTCTTAAAAGGGGCGTAGATGCTAATAGAAATTCTCGAGGGGTGTACTCCTGGGAATTCTTGGTGGAGGTGTGCCGCCCGGTCCTCCAGATCCCCCTTTTTTTCTTCGTGAATTTTTCTCCCACGCTCAATTATCTGAACGCCTGGAACAGGCTACCCTAAACGAGACAACGGGCATCCCCGCACGTCTTCCACCCCCCCCCTGCCGTAGGCCTAAGTCAATCTTCTCTAATCCACTTAAGACGATCCGTTCAATTTCTTTGTTCTTGTATGCCCACTGTCTTGTTATCGCCACATTTTTCAGCGTTTTTTAATCATTAATGTTGTTGGTGATTGCGTATGGATATTAACGTGCGATAATCTTCCTATTCTGGTGGAGAGGTACAGGCTGAGTTTTTCCTATGATCAGTATACACTGTGGGGGTGGGGTTGGGAGTAGAGCCTTTGTATTTTCTCTAAGATGCAAGACATACGCGTCCAGTTTGCACTTTTAGTACGAACAGGGTTATGCGAAAAGCATTCATTGAATACTTAAAGCGAACACTAAGCTTTCACCACAAAATAGTGTCTACTTAGTTGTTGGAATATACAGAGGAATGAGAAAACCGTAAAATTAACAAATAGAGTCACCCGAACTAGTAATTTATTAAAGCAAGTAAGATGGTTTTGAATTAAGTAATTGCTAAAGTTTGAGTTAAAATCCTATAAAGTTTGTAATGCTCTTTTCCTAAGCTCTTTTTCTTTTGGCTCGGGAAATATCCCCCTTCCTCCAAAGTGGAACTTCCTACTCTTTCATACCTGAGATATTTTGACTATTTTTAGAATGCGAGATCCTCAATTAAATCGTTGCTATCTCTTTTGCCTTTAGCACTCTCGGCTATTCGTGTATTGCGGATTCATTAAATTCTGTTAGGTATTACCGAATATCACTTCGAATTCGCTAAATTTGGGCAGATATGCTCTTGTTTTCTTTGAACTATTCCGGTCTTTAAAACAGAGCTTTCTTTTAGCAGAAACTAATTAAATTTTACTCTTTGCTCTGTCGTAAAGAACGCTAATTCTTTTTGTTAATTTTTGAACGCACCCCACACCTCCTGTTAAAACTATATCAGTTACTGCCGGGAAAGATTCAGTTGGAAGTCCTTTTGTTTTTTGCAGTATACAGCCAATAAATAATCCACTTCGCTCAAATTGCGTTTTGTTATACTTGGGTTTTTGGAACACCCCAGAATTGCATGATGCTTGAAAAAATGCGTCCTTTTGCGAGTGATCTCGATCGAAAATTGTGTATTTTTGTCCACAAATACGGTAATGACTAATTTTCTCCGATTCACTGCTCTTAGTACTAAACAATGCCCAGAAAAGGTAAAATCACAACTCACTTTAGAAATAATAGAACACATTATCCATCAATGTAAAGAAAACGTCCAAAAAGATCGAACTTTTGTGACATAATTAACATAACTGGTATTTGAATCATTTGTGATCTTACGTTCCAGACGTAATGTCTCCATACGAAGAAGTTTTGAACACAATAGTGTAGTTTTCACCGATTTTTAAATGTCTTCAAAATTTTAGCGCATTGTTGGATGTCATAGTTTAATTGTTTGATTGTGCCTTAATTTGGCTTCCGAAAAGTTCTAGAGGACGATTCTTATACAAAGAAGCAAAATTCCTAAGATTGTTATTGTAAATGCTTTTCTTGTTTATAATTTATCTTGAAGTAATAAATGTGCCACAAAATTGCGCAGGATTTGTAAAATTGTTCCTTTTTGTTATTTTTGAGAAATGTAACCCTATCGCTGTTGCAGATGTGTTATCTAGAAGTTCAACTCCTTAAGAGGTCTTCCCAAAACAGAGCCTCGGGCACTCGGCTGTAACGGAATCATGCGCTCCCATTGGCTAGTTCACATGAGTGGGCTAATCGAACAAAGTGCATGTTTTAGTGTGCATTACATCAGTTCCGTTCTGCCTGAATTTTTCTGGGCGTGTTTATGTAGTCTCTCTGCAACAGGCTCGACGTTCCAGACATTTTATCTAGGCCAGAAGTACAGTGTAGTGAGCATCTTGTAGAGAATGGAGCCCGAGACCGCAGACGCAGTGGTAACGATGGAGAAAAGCAAAGAAACCGAGGACTTGAATCATGTCGAAAATGGCAGCCCTGTTGATGAAGCAGAAATGGTACGAAACGCAAGTTATTGGGAGGAGATTGATCAAGAAGAAATCGAACGCGTTCGAAGGTATGACATTTACAGACGTATTAAAATTATTTTATGACTACAAAACTAGATGTTTCATTATGTATGACTTTAGAGAAGTATTTTATACAATGTGTACTTCTAGGTATCCTTAAAAATTCGATCGTTCCAAAGGCTAAACTTTTATTCCCTGTACCATATTGCTGCGATCTTTCGATGTTTCGCAAAATGAATGATTTGTACACACGTCTTTGGTTTAATATCAGAACTGTTTTCTCAAAGTTGTCAAAACACTGTCGCCTTTGTAAGCTAAATATAAAAGCTGCAACTTTTGTGATTTAAATTTAGATCCTGAACTTCAACGAACATAACGACTTGGGTCACATTTTTCACTCAAGCTGACTAATGTCCGATCGATTAAGTTTTCTGTTATGTTGAAAGCAGCACGTTATTTTTTTCGAGCCTTAATGCGTCGATACGCCAATCAACGATATGAGTACAGTTGTTAATGTTTACAGCTGTACAACTGGGTTGCAAAAATATGTCTTTTGTACAAACAGACGTCGAGGAAGCCTCTTAATGACATCCAAACTGACTTTTTACTTTTGTACAGGGGTTAATGCAACTTGCTAATCTGCTTTCATTGGATGTGTTAGATCTCCTAGCCCATGTCATAGAATATCATGGTATTTGGCATACAAACGTACATGACCTTTATAGGATATATTTGACTGCCTCACAGTTTGACAGATAATCCGGCTAAATTCAGATCAGTAAAACGTAATATTATTCATTGTCACGCAATCTGATTAGAAAGTTACAGCAATCCCGTCTCGTGCGCATGGGTTAGTCGCGTGATAATCGACTTTGATGTAGTAATGTTGATTTTGAAGACTGTCGTATCAACCTGCAGAATGACACGCGTTATGGCGAATAAAAACAAAACGTCTTTAAAGTATTATATGCAAATATGGTAATCTGCTTTGAAAGCTATCAAAGTAGCGGATAGAGAGAAGGCACAGCGGTATCGATGTCTTCTTTTTCGTTTGTACGTGACGTGAAAGGAAGCTGTTGAAATATTGGGAATTCTTCTCTTTTTTTTTTTCGTGTAAGGACTGGTCAGTGGCCGACATTTTTGACATTGTAGAGCTGGATCAATTTTCTCTTTGACCTACTGAACTGAATTCTTTCATTAGCACTCGGTTTAATGAGAGCAACAAGTATTCTGTAAAATCTTCAATAAGCAGTATATAAAACGTTACAAACAACAAAAATTGCACTTTGAAAAAAACCCTTAGGCTGACACAATTTCAGTCCGTTACAGTCTTCGGGTACCCCTCCCCTAAATCAACATTTTGTCCTTAACGAGAAGTAAGTGTTAATGTTGTCTTAAGGGATGGGTAGGTGGGCAGTTTCTAATAACCTAAATTGATCTCAGTCTTCTTCAAGTCTGCCCACCGGCGCCTCCTTTTGTATTTACCTTCTTTTAACGTTTTGAGCGATAAATTTTAATGTTTTAGCCAATTTGGTGGCAGTTCTCTCTATTTGATTTTTGATAAATTTCGTGACACATCTCTTTCGAAAAAAGGTGTTTTTCTATCTGTTTGCGTCATTATAGAGTCGTCATTATACTTGAAACATTCCCTAATAATTGCGTTCGAGGTACAAGAACGCAACCCCTAATCTCTGTTGCGTAGCATACGCGTGGTGAATCGGGTGAAACGTTGACCTTTAATTCCGGGTGCGTTGTATTTGGAGAACAGTGTCACATAACAAGGGTTTAAAGTGATACGCGACGCTTTGACATCTCAATCAATAAACTTTTCTGATGACTTTAATTTTCTGTACCCCAATTTTTTTGTTGACCATTCAACGGTGCCAAAGAATGCCCTGAGGATATTAGTCAGTGTTTGACCCGTTGTTACGTACGTGTACTTAATCGTCATGTCTGTCGTCAAATGGTGCGAGTTTCGCGGGAATAAAAAAATTGCGCGACAACTCTGATCTGCCATGCAAGACTTACGCAATGCTGTAAACCGGTCAAGAGCAGGAAAGACCCCCGGGTTTTTTAATTTATTCGCCCAGATTTCTGGACGGATTTGAACGGTTGTCTGTCAGCAGAGCCTACTTTTCGAACGCCAGCTCACACAGCGAAAATGTAGCCTCTGCTAGCAGGGTAAAGCTCCGATTGCTCCTAGTTAATAAAAATAAAAGAAAAAATTTAAGAGTTCTATTCAACCTCTACAGTGTACCGCTAGATAATAATTGGGCAGAAAGTGAAACAAAAAGTTATTTTTAGATCAATTAAACGCTTGAAATTAATCGGAAGTCGGTTTCCACAGAGGTCCGCGAACTTTTATTCAATGTTCTCACAAATAGAAATCAACAAGCGCTATTACAATATTCCGCATTGTCGCTTTGAGGCAGTCGCGCGTGTACTTGATGGCGTGTCAAACAATCCATTAAAATATGAGGACGTCTCAGCAATTACACTTCCGTTTAATTACAACCTCTAAAAATTACTTCTCTGAAATTCACATATCTCGGCCCACGCCCTAAGATTTCCTGTTTGTCCCATTAGTCTCTTAAGTGTACGGACTGCGCACTTGGTCCAAAAGCGGATACCATCAAAAGTCGTTTAATCCCTACCTCAGCATAACACGAACACTAAGTCAAAAAATTAAATGGCCTTTGGGAAAAGGAGAGTGACGTAAGAGGATGTCAACCCCGCTGATCAAGTCCTATACGTGGCTATAATGCCTTGAGAACGTCCACGTGAAAATACGGATATCGTTAATCTCACAAAATGATGCCTCAATATTCCTTTTCTGCAACAGAAGGCTGTCAAAGACGGCCTGCCAGAGTTGTTCCCTACCCCTTTTGTTGTCATTTTCCTAGATCGATTTGAAATGGGCTATGTGTTTGATCCTGTTCCGACGGTGTCCGTTTCAGAGGGATTCGACTGTACACCTTGCGTCATCGTCGCACTGTAAAAAGACTTTAAAAGTCACACAGAAGCACCAAATAACAGCTTCAGTTGTTTTCGAAAAAGTCTGGCAGCAACCCCAAGAGGGATGCCTCTCGCGCACTGCCAGTTGAGGTTTTAATGATTAAAATCTCCCAGCAATTCATCGGCCAGTTTTTTTGTTTGCTTATTCGTATTTCGTTTCCTTATTTCATAGTAAAAAGACTTCAGAGTGATTTCCAAACAATGGTAGGAAAATCCTATGCGCGAGGGGTAATTAAGAGGGCCGAGTTTTATCCATTTCATTTTGATAATCACAGCCTCGTGAAAAGAAATTTGAATTTAAAGAAATACCCGTCGCAGAGAAAATCGCCGTATTAGGGAGGTGTCCGTTGACATTGAGTTGGCTCTTACTCAGAAACACGAGGAAAATTTGAATAGACCTTATTCACGATACCCGCCATCTTTGCTCGATCTTAAGTACTGTTAAGATAAAAGCAATGTCACGTGTTTTTTCAGGGGGAAACAAGTCATAAAATTTGCCAATACAAGAAATGGCGGTCGAATTTGAATATTCTAGGCAACGGAAAATGAAGACCTTTTCTCTTAAATGAGATCATGGCAAATTATGGGTGGAAGTGATCATTGCTGCTTTTTTGTATATAGAGGCGAATGTAGATGTCCTCACAGCAAGTAGCCTCCCACGCAGGCTTTTTGAGGGGAGCTCGTTTTTCATCCCTCCCCACAAAGGAGCAGGCGTTTGTGGGGAGGGATGAAGAACGAGCTCCCCTAAAAACGTCTGCGTGGAAGGCTACACGGCAAGCAATAATGACGTAAAACGTGTCGGTATAATTGAACTGTTCATTTGATGTGACTAAAATCGTTGGCTCGTTTTTGAGAGAATAAACAAACTCGACCGCAATTACTCGTATTGGCCAATTTTATCAGTTGTTTGCCCCCTGAAATACCACGTGACAGAACATTTACCCCATCAATCCATAAGCGTGTGCAATGATGGCGAGTATCGTGAATAAGGTCTATTGTATAACACGCTTTTCAGTGCAAGTAAAAATTGTTCCCACAATGATAATCTGTGCATTGAAATATTGCTGAACAGTTGGCAATTTCCGCTCACAATTTATTTTCAGGCCTGAGTCATTTTCTTTATGTTGACGCTCTGAAACCGGTTAAGTGTACTTTCCACGGTTACTTTTATACCTCTGGTTTATTTTGAATGATACCTTCATATTATTGTACGCATTAAATCATGGTTAAATGCTATTTTGCGCCTTATAAATAATAAATTATCATTATTGGATGGGAGAAGTACGGATATTCGATGGAGATTTCTGCCAAAGCCTAAGCGAGGACGCATACGCATTGCTAGAATTTTTGGCGGAGCCTCGCTGACGGTGCCATCTTTCAGCGTAGTTGACTGTCGGTGAACTTATTGAATACAAAAAGTAGCCTATCATCTTGTGAGAATTCACAAAGGTTTGAGAAAGTCGAAATCCCGAGTGAGAGTTTTGAAACTCAGAATGAGGTTTTGCCTGTTAGTGGAGGACATATCTTGTGGTACTGGTTGGAAGCTAGTAATGTCATTCTCGTTTATTGTCTCAATTTTAACCATCTGCTTCCTTAGTTATGCATTTAAAACACAGAATCTAATTTACTTGACCATTTTCGAGTTTCTGTTTCCAAGCGAGGCTAAGTACGAAGCTATTGATATGAAAAAGATTTTTTATTCTCATGAAAATAAAACTCATTTTTACAAGAAAGGTTTTGGGAAACTGTGAGTTTTTGGAACTCGGAAATGGCCTAATCACCGAAGGTCAAGATTCGTCTAAATTTGAGGATACATGCGTTATTATTTGTTAAATTTTTGAAAACCTCAAAAACACTGAACGCCTACATACAGTGCACAACAATTCATGCTCGATAACATCGATACCACACGACGTTTTATTGATCAGTTAATAACCATCTCATATCACACCTGCCGTGTTTATTTTTGCACTTCCTAAATATTTTATTCACATATTTTTGGAACGTGGAGGTACGATTGAGAGGCCATTGTCAGAGAGCTCTTCTTAATAAGCCAGATCAAATGTAATTATAAAGTCAACTCGGTATTGGCCCAATCGCGTGTTGTTTTGTTGGCAATAGTTAAAAGCGATACCAAAGTCAAGATACCCAAATATGGTTATTTTATGGTCATTTGAATTCAACATCTTGTCGTTTTTGGATGGTTCTGTCTGATGCGCTGCACGTAGGCGGATTCTAACTGAATGGCTCCATTCTGCTGACCACATTCGCGTCGCCAGGTACGTAGGTTTTGCTAGCGCTTATTCGTTGTGTGTTGAATTATTAAGGTTACAGTTTACTCCTTTGGATCGGTAGATAAGTCCATATAATCTATTGTTTCGTCGTTTCCTAAAGACCGATAGTCGGGTTCGACAATGCGACTTTAATATGGAGCGAAAACAAAAGAGTTTCGTGGCTAGCTGAAACACTATTTAACTGATACATGGTATTACTCTATCGATGGAAGGAATTAGTACGCGAGCATTGAATTTCATAAGCTCTACATCGGCCTACACAAATGCACATGGTAGAAGAATTGTTCTTTTATAACTACTGAATACAAGGTACTTCAGAAATGTTAATATTTTACTCTTAAAACTGCCGTCTGCCAAATGCAAATTTCAAAATTGCATTCATTAGATGATCAGAGGTCCTATGACATTCAGAAATATTTTGTCGTCGTTTGAGAAACTGACTTCTGTGCGAAGAATCCTTTGGCATAAATTTTCAGAGGTTTTTGTAAATTTTGAGAGAAACACCCACTCTGACGATGTAGCATAACTGTAATTTTACAACTTAAAGCAAAAATACATGTAAATCGCGAAGGAGAATTTCCATATCCAGTTTGGTGATTGTAAGCGTAATGGATCGCTTTATAACCCAGCAATAAATATCCTCGTCTACTGTAGCTTCTATAAAGAACAGGTTGGCGTAGTGACGTCACGTGAGTGCGCAGTTGCCTGTGATATCACACCGGGCTCTTATACGAAACGCGTGTTGTGTTTGTTACCACTGAGTATTCCCTTCGCCTGACTATTTAGGGGTTTATTAGTTTTTGCTTCCATTTCGTTTTGTTTGGTTTGCTTAAATATCTCATGTGGAACTAAATGAATTAATCGACCCAATTAGATGTGTGCCGACGCACAGAATACCTGAACCAATCCCCCAGAAATCCAAGGCAATGTTCACTCTATACCGGATCAGATGCGTGCAGACGCACAGAATACCTGAACCAATCCCCCAGAAATCTAAGGCAATTTTCACACTATGTAGGATAGCTTTGCAGCCGGCACGAAAACCATACTAGATATGGCTTCGGTTCACACGACGGTGGATTCGGCGTGATTTCGGTAACGGAGCCGCCGCGTCGATCTCTAAAGTGTAAAGTCACGTATCAGATAGGTGTTCATACTATACCAGATAAGTTTTAGTGTGTGCATGAAAAACATTCCGGCATAGTGTGAATATATAGCCTAAGCTACTACATGTAATAACTGGCGCAAAGCCAACCTTGTCCCCTGAGCTTTTTTCCTGAATCGTGCTGTAGGTTATGTTGGAAGCTCCCTGACCGTGCACAATCCTTTGTTTTCTCCTCACAAATTATGACTTAATAAATTAATGCAATGTTTCGGTTGGTCAATAACTTCAAAATGGTAAGAATGCTATTAAACGTTGTGCACGGTCAGGTCCAAAAAAGCTTTCAAAAACCTATAACAAAGGCTTTCCCAACCATTCCACTTTAATTAACTATGTTCTGTCTCAATGTGTCCGAGTTCAGCTGACTAAAAATACACTTTTGGAATATATTATTATTATTTGTTTTTTGGTTGTGTTTATTATGTTACGTTTGCTGTAGGATCAGTAATAATTTATTATTATTTGAGTGATCTTTTCGATGGCATTAACTAACCTTCCTCTGCTGTTTTTTCCCTTTAGTGAACGTGAAAAAGAAGCAGGAAAGATTACGACAGAGGAGCTACCAAGAACCGGAAGTGCAAGACGAGCGAAGGAAGTGTTTGAATCTCAGCCCCAGGAAACAGAAAAGGAGACCCCCGTCGACTTAGAGATTTTATCTGGCGTCACTAGAGCAAGTTTGAAAAGGTACCAAGAAATGCAGGCTTCCACCTCGCCCTCGGCTCAAAGAGAGATTGATGATCTTCATGATATTCAAGGTGGGATTGCTTCTTCGCACAGAGATGCATTTGAAAAAGGAGAAGTTAGTAACGTCGAAAGACGAAAAGGAGACGACGAAGAAGAAAATTTACCGACCGCAGGAATCGCCTCGAAGACTCGTTCAAACATTGAATCTGGAACGGTTATCCGCGCCGAAGACAGACACGTCCGCGAAAAGAACATTGCCGAAGAAATGCCGACAGCTGGCTCGGCTTCCGCCGTTCGCCGAAGATTTGAACAAAGACAAAACGATGAAGGCAAGGCAGAGAGGCGGCTGAGTTACGAGCCCGAGAAAGGCGCAGCTAAAGCGCGAGCAGCAATGTTCATGCAGAACGTGGAGCAGTCATCACGCAAGGTTCAATCGCAAGATGAAGAAGATGCTCGTCCGCCACCCGGAGCTGCTCGTGGCGTCCGAGAAATGTTCGAGCAGGACAAAGTTATCCACGCCGAGTCGAACAGACAAGATTCCTGGAAGGACGAACTACCACAATCGGGCGTTGCGGAAGCGAGTAAAGAAGCTTTAAAAGCTGCTGCTTCGAAGGGCTACGAAAAGTCCCATGTTGAGGACGAGACGCTGACCCCTGGAAAGGCGTCGGAGACTAGAACTCGATACGAAAAGGGGGAGTTTGAAGATCAGAAGGTAATCGAAAAAGAAGAGCCTGTTGTAGCAGCCGGGTCCACCAAGGAACAACTGAAGCACTACCAAGAAGCAGTGCAAAACCAGGGACCGCGAAGAAGAACCATGGATAGTGAACAAGAAGATCTGCAAAAGGCACGTGGAATCGCTTTAGCTGTGAAAGAAAGCTACGAGAAGGAAGGAGCGCCCCATATCGAAACCAAGAAGACAATTTCAGATGAAGACTTCTCAGGCATTCAGGGACGCGCCAAGGAAACCACTCGAGAGATCGAGTCAGGCAGCCTTATAAAGCAGTCGCCAAAACTGGTGGACACTGAAGACTTTGGAGTTACCCACGGTTTGACCAAGCAGGCTACACAACAGATTGAAAAGGGAGAATTAATCAAGGAGGCGCCCAAAATGGTCGACGAAGAAGACTTCTCAAGCGTTTCTGGTCTTGCCAAGCAAACAACACAGCAAATTGAAAAAGGAGAGCTGATTAAAGAACCACACAAAATGGTGGAAGACGAAGATTTCTCTGGAGTTTCGGGCGTTGTCAAGGGAACGAGGGAACGCAGCGACAGCGGTGAAATGGTTGCGAAAGCACCGGAGGACAATTCTGACAAAGGTGACGTGATAGGAATTAACGCTGAGTCTGATACACAAGCTGTTTTTGATCAAAATGGAGTCGATAACCACTGAGTGGCTGGTCTGCCTGTGTGTACGATAACAGGTAATGGTTTTGAGCCACAGAGGACGTAAGAACGAACTGTAAGGGATAAAACGTAATTAATTTTTTTCTGAATGTTCTTGAAAACAATTTGATTTTCAACAACCATAGTCATTGTCATCGTCATCTCTCTTTGCGCTAGTAGGCGAATAAGACCGTGATTATACAGTAAAACCCCGGTAACTCGCCCATACCCCCCCTTTAATTCTGCCGAAATGCATTTGGGAGAGGTGGAAGCGACACAGGTTACTGATCACCTTATCCAACAATAGACGTGGTTTTGAACGCCGAGACTTTAATAGAAGATTTCGTATATGCGTCTCTTCTATTTTTTCCTTATGGACTTGGCAGCAGCTATACTGATATTTCTTAGCTGTTCGCTTGTATCGTGGAGTCGCAGATTATTAATTTGTTGTGATGACCTAGACGGCTTGCTTTTACAAAAGTCTGCATAAAAATTTTTTCAATTAGTTTATTAGGTCTTGGGATTTCCAGGTGGAAAACTTTCAGAATATGGGGAGATTTCCTTGTAATTTTTATTTTATAAGAGGTATAGAAATTATCAAAGTGAACTGATATTACGTAAATTTTCTAATTCGAGGGATATTCATTTGGTGGATCTTTTATGTCCTATTGGTGTAAATAACTAGAAATAAAACAAATATATAAGTGAGTTTAAATGGCAGAAACTCATTCAGCTTTCATTACTTAAATTATCCGTAATAGCGCGAGATTGTATAGATTAAATTAGGACATGCGAGACTTGGACCATTGTTTTTCAATAAAAATCGAGTCTGAGAAAATGGCAAATCAATTTAACTTTTTAGGTACAGTATGATATGGAACAATTGCATTGGTTTTACTATGCCCCTCCTCAGCCTTTGACTCTGGTGAAAGCGATTCTTCGGTTTATCGATTGGTTTCCCTTTCTCGATCGTACACGAAGTTTACAGGGAGCGAGGTCCTAAACTGTTTGAGAGAATTGTGGAAGGTTGAGGGGTTGGAAAAAGGGTGGATGCTTAATATCTCGCAGTCGAAAAAGGGCTAAAGGGAGGAAGCCTAGAAAAAAGGGCGGAAGCCGGGAATACGGGGGGCAGGAGGAGTGGACCCCCTGCCCCCCACCCTTCCCTCCCCCCCTAAGACAATGGGACTTCCCTTGTCCTCTCATTCACAAGTAAATTGAACATGGTCCCTCGCAGAATGGTATGTGACCGTTTTTCACTATCGTTTTCAGTTAATGGTTCAACTAAGCGGAGTGAAGATTATGCAAAATCTGTAAGAAATTGTTTTCCTAGGACTGTGTTAGGAGTGTCACAAGCGTTCGTAAAGGAAGCTCATTTTTGTGTTGCAGTTTCTCTGGCGTCACATAGGTTCTCTCTTTCGTATTAACCGGTGTCCGTTAAGCGGATAAATTTCGTCGATACCAGCGGTGGCGGAAAGTGGGGTTCCACAGAGTTTTTCTGGACCATCGAGAATGGAAGCTATTTTAGCAGTTCGTTCCTTAGTCGCTTGTTTTTGTTTAGAATTTGGACAGTGCTGTTATTGAATCATTTCAACGAATGTCCTACAACAGGCGGTACCATGAATGCGTCAAAGTTATATGTATGTATGTATGTCTTTCACTATAGAAGTTATTCTGCAGTCACGTTTCAGGGCTGGCCCTTTTGCACGCCAACAAAATTGCAATTCATAAATTAATTATTCCATTGCCATTGTTCAGTGACCTAAAACCAAATACTAAATTCCATCCACTGGGGGTGGTATTCAAAATTGCTCAATCTGGCAGCGTCAGCCGGGTGTTTCAGCGACCTTTGTGACGACTGACCGAATAATATGGTGTAATCATTTATTAAAAGCTATAGCAAGGTGTCCTTTCTGTGAGCTGAAGAAAAGGGACGATAGAGATTTGATTAAAGACTGAAACGAAAATGAAGCGACTAGACGTTATTCGGTGTTTTGTGATTTGAGGGGCCCTGAAACGGGGGCACCCAACGTCAATTTTCGGAAAATATCTGTTCGGAAGACGACTTGAGATCTAGAATTTTCGAAACATTTGTGGTAAAATTTGTTGCTTGCCTGTCTCTCCTAGGATTTTCGAACATCTAAAAAATGGTATAATTGCCCATTTTAGACGAATTTTTACCCTAAAAAGGTCACCTAGAATTTTCGGAAGCCTTTTTTCTGGCTGAAATTTTAGAAAAGGTAAGTTTTGGTCCCTATGATTTTCGGATCACCAGAATTTTAGCTAGGAAATCCGAACAGATAAAAAATATTTAGGGAATAAAAATATGCCTATATCTACCGTTTAAATACTAAAATACGTTTAACAATGCAATGTGTACGTGGTTTTGAACTATACTCTCGTGGGGTACCCCTGCCTAAAAGTTCAGGTTTTCTGCTGATTTGTATATTAATACAATACTGGCACAAACTTTCTTCGTAAAAAAGAAACTCACTTTTGACGCTTTATACCGCCCTTAATAAGCTATTAAATTTGCAATTGTTACTCCCGGGGGGGACTCCTACATGAAGTGACCGGGATGCTCCTCGTCTCGCTTAGGGGCATTGTAAATTGCAGATATGTTAGCCTCACTTGAGGTGTTTGGGATGGAGAGTCACTATATATTTACAAAAAATGCCCTGACACTGACCACACAGAAATCTCCCTCAAGGGTCAGTTTAAGCTTGGGTCACAGGCACATTGGTCTCCCTTAGGGTTTCATTTGAATTTTGCGATGAGCATCCCCGTCAATTTTATGTGGGAGTCCCCCCGGGTTGTCGCCGTAGTCGTTGTACTCAAATTATGTGGATTAGCTAAAGAATCCAAGGTTTAGTGTTCTTTATTTGTGGCCGGGTCGTGACCACCTGGTTGTCTAAAAATTGGCTTCAAGGCTCAATTATAAAATTATCTTCGGAATTTGAAGTTTTGACCGTTATGCGATGTGGTCGCTTGAAACGAACATTTTTTTGTCATTTGCTCGTCTAGCTTTTTGACAATAACGATTTCACGGGGACCTTTTTCCGTTCTTGTTCGTTCAGGACTGTGATAAATTCTTACAGTTCTGAGAAGGATCACAACTGTTTTAGTTGTCTGTCCGTTTAATTCCTCGACTACGTTCTTCAAAGTTATTTTTTGTAATATAACTGTTTCCTTTCGCTCCGTAAACCGCTTTCTGAGTAAATTCCCCGTAAAGCATATCATGCCTTTGCCGGCTGTCTTATTTCTTTTCCAAATAAGTTACCCTTAACTCCTTCTCGCTCCATGCGAGGGAATACGGAATATATCCGGGCAGTTGTTCTTGTAAATGTGGGATCCAGAGCTTTGGAATCCTGAATACAGCTCAAGGAATCCGGATCCTCACTAACGATTGAAAACTGCAATCCAAGTTCCCCTGACAATTAAGAATCCAGCAATCCAGTGCCTGAATCCAGAATCCACGTCATGGAAAGTAGAATTCCAGACTATCTTGGATTACGTAGATGGGGCAAATTTCATGATATGCAGATGATTCTTTGGTTCCTCTCAGGTGTTAGCTTCAGTGCCCGCACTTAAGGTATTTGAAGTCACGTTCCGAGGTGGCCTTTCTTTGAATAGCCAATTAAGTTACAAGTCATAGATCAATTGTTCTTCTGTACTTGTTCAGGGACCTTAAAAGAATGGTAAATATAAAAATCCCCGGGGAGCGATTCAAACTTGCTTAATCTGGCCGTTTCATGTGTTGTTCTGACATCTGTAAAATATAACTACCTTGTTATTACTTTCATCGAGCTTTGTGACTGAAAATCGAATATGTACAATCAAAAGCCTATAGCAAGACGTTCTTTGTATAGGCCTAAATGGGACGTGTTGATTTGATGTAGATTTGCTGCCTTTATGAAAATGGGTGGCGAGTATCAGGCCTTCATCAGAGTCCAAAAGGAGGGAAAGGGCCTGAATGTACCAAATCAGTTTTGCTGCTGACTTATGTAATTCATCATCAGCTAATTTTTTCGTAAACATCTCGTTTTCAAACTTTATACCAACCTCCATACACTATTAAATATTTGCAATTGTCACCCTAACAGTTGAACTCAATTATCTGTATTAACCAAACGAGCAGGAGTTGATTGTTCTTGATTTGCGGTTCGTGACCACGATCTAAAAAAGGGTTATATCAGCAGTCAAGAATGTGATTATTATGCGTTTTGGTCTCGGTCCACGAACATGATTGAACATTGCTAAAGCTCTAGCTTTTTTGACAACACGAGCGATAACTGTAGTCTTTTTCGTGACAGAGTTCTGGCTTTTAAAATGTTTCTCACGCCCTAGTTAAAACTAAGATGGCTCGTGATAGTTTTCTCGCTCGGCTATTATATTTTTGTACAAGGTTACTTTTGACCTGTTTTAACTGAAATTCGCGCATCAGTCTCCATATATACTGATAAATCCTTGTTTAACCACATATTTCCAGAGAAAAGTAATTCTTCATTACGCTCAAAAAAGGTGTACACTGGTTCGAGCCACGGTAGTAAAAAAGCAAAGATAAATACATAGCAGAAATGATCTTAGGAAACCCAAACTTTCAGGGCTTATACGCTTTGAATAATTTATTACATTTGTTATTGTTGAATCATCAATTGCTTTCGCAATGAATATTGTTTCTCAAGCACTTTTCTTCCTTTATTTCACTTTTCCTCGAACGGGTTAAAAACATATGAATACAAAAATATAAAAAGTAAATCTTTTGGTAGTTTTCTTAAAAAAGAAGGATTTGGAAATATATTGCCATGTCCTCAAAATACTTTAAGACTTTAAGTTAAACTTCTTGACAGCTCAACTTTATAATTGTTATTGTTTGTAACGGAAAGACCATCGCTTTTTGAGTCCTTGGTTTAAAAACTTCTTTCAGGCGAATTTTTATCACTCTCCTTCAAGGATGTTAACATAACTTTGTGGCATTCAAAATGTCCCTTCGCCCACGATAAAAGGAGTGGTGTTCGTCCTTGCTTATCCGGCAAATTGACATCAGCTCCTCGTTGTACTAACAGCTTGATACACTCCAAATTGCCCTTCGCAGCCGCTTTATGAAGTGCTGTTTCTCCGGACGAGCTTGGCTTGTTGAGATAAGAGGGCTTTTTATCCAACAGTTCTTTAAGTTCAGAAACCGAGTCCTGGCTTGCAGCGGAGAGAATCAATGCGTATATCGAAAATGTGACCCGTTTGCAGATTTGAGTTGGGCTCGCTGTGATGTCTTGTTGCTCGTGTCGAATGCAAGATTTCACAGGAACAATTTCAGTTCTTGTTCGTACAGGACTGTGCTGAACTCGTACAGTTCTTCGGTATGTCGCAGTTGTTTTAGTTGACAGTTCCTTTCCTTCACAACCTTTTTCTTCATTTTCATTGTAAGGTAACAGTTTCGTCTCGCTTCGTAAACTGCTTTCAGAGCGAACTCTCCTCAAAGTGTTTTCCTCTGTCTTATTTCTCTTCCAAATAACCGCTACACCTTCTTTAAATTTCATGATTCGCGATTGTTTTTCGAGTATGAACAACTCGGTTAGCTCATTAAGTTTCTTCATTGTGCGTCTCCCTAGCTCTTTCACCGTTCGGATTAGTTTGACAAACTGATCACAGCAGACTAGTAAACTTATCCTCCGGACGTTGTTTTGTTGTTTTTACACATGGCCTTTCCTTTTGTTTAGCTGCGGCCCACGTCACTATGCCCATAAAATCACCTATTGTCCTGTTAATGTTTTTAAATCTATTCACAACCACGACAAGTGCTTTGTTCCAGATCGTTCAAGCGAGTTCTTACAGTCATGTCCGACTCAAGATAACTTCAACTGTTGCAACATCATTTATTTGCTCAACACTTTTCATGTAGACTTTTTCTCTCTCTAAAACAGGACACATTTACAGTATTTCCAGTTCGATTTTTATAAAGAAAAATTCTTAAGTTCTTAAATTCGAATGAGGAAATTTATTTGTTTTTGAGTGGGACATTGTTTCCCTATATTAGCAGGCTCCTAAAACATCCAAAAATATCCACAGTTATTCGATAAGGGACTTGGATCCAAAAAACAGTATAAATTAACTTTTGCTCATAAACAAATGCGCAAATTTGTGCGATTTACACACTGTCATTTTACGTTATATAATTATAAAAAGTTCTGTGTATGTTAACTCTCATTTTATTACTCATACTATCTATGTTAAGTTCCAAGGGAGCTTTTACTTTAAAACTGCTGGAGTTACCTTTTTGTTGGCCTCATTCGAGTGCCTAATCTGAATCTTTATATAACTTTAAAAGATGCCTTAATTCAACACAAGTTAAAAGTCAAATGATGTTTTAATTCATTCGATGAGTTCCCTGTTTTCAGGAAACGGATGTTTCATTGTTTCAATTGTCTTTTAAAAAATGACAGGAAATTGTAAACTGAAAACCAGTCCTACGCAATTCTATAGCCTTCGAACAAACGTTATTTTCTTTTCCTATTCGAGCTAACGGTCAATAAATTTCCCTCGGTTTAATATTCTTACGCGCACTTGACGGTCCCAAAAAGGAGAAAATGGAGGATCTGTGATCAGGCTACACTTTTAAGTATATTGGTTGTCATAACTACCTGAATCCAGTCTCCTAAGTGTTTATTTCCTCAAAGAAGAGATACTTTTCTGTGTTTTCTAATTTTGGCAGTGAGTGTACGTGCCGAGCATGTCATAACATATCATATCATAACGGCCGGTTGACCACAGGCAACGTTTCGCTTCGAAACTCACAGTAGCATATCCCTCCAACGCTACTTGACTTCATAGACGTCTCAGCCGATCCACAATATCCGTTATCTCCGATAAGTTACCTAAGAAAGGTGTTAGGTCGGTTATTAAGAAGGCAGGTGAAACACACCCACGTCACTGTTGCCAACGACATCAGTCTGCTGATCTAAGAGGAAGTCGATAATTTTAGTAAACCCACGCTTTGGAAAAGTTATGTGGTTTTAAAAGATCTCGGCTAACTGCGTCATTTAAACACCAGATGTGAAGTGCATTTCCTGCTACCAAGTATATGAGAGTAACCAAAGTGTCAGGCAGGCTCTGTGTTCCAAACCACAGATGTGAATGAAGTGAAATTGTCTCCATTCCGGCGGCCTTAGTCATGCTTGTGTGGCAATTACTTTCGAAAAATTTCTGTTTTGAATTCCTGATTAATTATTTAAGGCTACCGCTACGTGGCCTTCTAATCCAAGGCAGGAGCCGTTTTGCTTTCCGCATAAGAGATTGTCAGTGTTGTTATTGTTTGTTTTGGTCCCACTATCAACTGGAAATGGCTATGGCCGCCTGAGGAAAAATTGGATTAATTTAAGTTTCTGGCAAACGTCCCACCTACCCCTCCCCTAAGCCAACATTAACATGTGGTTCTCGCTTAGGGCAAAATGTTGGTTTAGGGGAGGGGTGGGTGGGAAAAAATTATGTATAGGTAGCCGTAGCGTAGTAGTAGGGATATAACCTCGTGATTGTTACGAGTCTTTGTTAGTTCTACATTTTTTAAAGGAAAAAACTCTTGAAAATTGTATCAGTAATTTAGATTTAAAAAAATTTAGATTTAAAAACAGTGTTTTTTCCCAGTGTTTTTTGACGGTATTGAATCCTTAACTCCCAATTTCAATTTATTTTCGTACTTCTCAAATTCGGATCATGTACATATAAAAACGGTGCTAACATAGCACAACCACAAATATTAAGACGGAATCCGCCATGAAATTGAGTAATTTTAATTTTCATTGGACAAAAATCTTGTACCAGAATAATTTAAAATATATTGCATTCCTTTTGTACATTTTTCAAGACTTTTAACACCAAAGAAAATGAAACCCCGAGAAAATGAATGTCAAATTTCACAAAATTACGTCTTTCACATGAAATTTTCAGAGATTTACTTGCGTTTTCACAATTTTTGTGAAATTTGACATTCATTTCCTCGGACTGCCATGTCGGCTCCTGCTGATGACTAATTACATCTTTAGGCCTTAAAAAATGTACAAAAGAATGTAATATTCTTTAAATTATTCTGGTACAAGGTTTTTGTCCACTGAGAATTAAAATTACTCAATTTCCTGGTGGATTCCGTCTTATTAAAAATGTGACTTCCTTTGTTTTGATCACCTGACTCAGTGTTGTTATCTAACTGAATGCGATTTTCATTTCAAAACTGGCGAAAACAATGTCACAGAATGAAAATTCTGTATCTCATTTTCTACAATTTTTTATAAAATAACTAAGATAGTACGCGCGTTCTGATTGGTTAAAAACCTATGGTTTATTGTGCCGGTAAACTCATAGGAAACTTAAAGGGGCTGTGTCATGGCAGTACAGTTTTGTTTAATTTTGTTGGCAGTTTTGTTTAATTTTGCCAATCACTCGCCCTCAATCGCTATGGAACTTAAAGTAAACAAAGAAATTACATGTAAATGACAAAATCAGAGATCCGAGACAAACAAATATGTCTCCTGAGCATTATTTTTGAAGTTGCAAGCAGCAGGGATCAACTTTGAAAGACTGTTAGGCTGAACAGTTTTCAAAAATCCTAATTTCAATCCGTTTCAATCTTCTTCAGATTTGCCCATCCGTGCAATCTGTTGTTTGTGTTGTGTTATTTTAACCTTCCTTTAATGTTTTAAGGGTTATTTTTATGTTTCTCCTAATTTAACGGGCATTTTGTAATTTCCTAATTTGGCTGAATTTCGTGACACAGCTCCTTTAAAGTATTTTATAAAAGCAATAGACTACACTTTCTATGGGTTACCGGCGTTATTTTCCACTTGGGATGTTGGGAAAACACTCAGAAGAGCTTGTTAACCACCCGCCTTCGGCTAGTTATTTACAAGCTTTACTCGTGTTCTCCCAACATCCTGCGTGGGTTATCACGCCGGTAAACCCATAGAAAGTGTGGTCGGGTGTGGTCTATTGCTGAAATAATCAGTAAAATAACCTAAGATATCGGTCCTCGACTTTCCCGCCGTTCAAAATAGCGGTCCTTCTGTAAGGAGGATCTGTTACGTAATGGATGACGAGAGTATGTTTTGCAATCCTCAGGCGAACACTCTCTCTCTCCTCCTCAGAGGTCTATTTGCGTCCTAGGGAGGCTGGGGAGAGGGAGGAAATGCGCGGACGAGAGAGAGGCGAAACTACTGGGACTCCAAGCACCGGATGCAAAGGACTTCTCTACTTACCAATGACCCCATCCTGAGTATTAACAGTGATAGATGCATTAGCTCCATATGTTAAAAAAAGCCTTTTTTTTTCATCGGAGGTTAGGTAACTTACAGTATATTTCTTAGACGCGCATCGTGCATCCTTTTTCTAAAAAATCTTGCGTGAGTTAAGGCCAAAAAAAGTACAGTACGGGTTCCGATAAACGTTTTCGTTCACTCAAAACGCTCAAAAGCGAGAGCCACTAAAACGTTTTAAACCATTCAAAAGGCTAGGCCAGTGTCTGTATGCTAAGCTTGTCGCTTGTCTTTTAATGAATGATAGAGGTATTTGTGGCAGTGAAACAAATCAATGCAGACAAATCGATTCCTTTAGTAAGATTATGACGCCCTGGCGCCATTTAAGTGTAATCAGTCTTTAAGTCGTCGCTGAATTTTTGCTGTATCAAATTTTAAAAAGCTTTTTTGATCAACTTACAATTCAGTTTACGAGTGTATATAGTTGTTGCTGGGTGGGTATGATTTCAGTTAAAGTTATTCCCATAATCAAATGGCTTCTACGATTTTCCTAAATATGAGATACCGTGAAAGGGACGGGCGAGGGAATTGATGCCCTGACTTAGTTACTAAAAGTCACTAGAATTTGTGAACTACGTCTCTTTCCTTGGCTTTACCAAGCTTGAGTTCAGTCAGATTACTAAACCGATCTTTCTTACCCACTAACAAAGCCTCTTTCATTCTCATAAGTCATTAGTGAATATAGCTAAAACTAACAATTAAGCCAATTAGCAGCTCTTTCATATTTCGCACCTCGATTCAATTGCAAGCCTCCAAGTGACGTATACTCTTTCTATGGCTTTGTCTTCAATTAAACCAATCAGACGTTTTACTGCGAAACCTACGTGTCTTCACATGCAAAGGACGAAGTCAGTATGCAGTTGTTATGAATTGCTGACACGCTTAGTGTGTGCTGTATCTCGATTCATGTTATTAGGTACACACAATTGAAATGCCTTTATCCAAGCGCCGTAGCAGATCCGAAATGTCCTTGGACTTTCTCCAAGATTTCGGGACGCCAGATAAAGAAGATAAAGATTCCACTGATCATGCTGACGAACAAAATAAAAACGTCAGCAACAAGCAAGCCTCTAGCAAATCAGAACCGCCACAAATTTTCATCGAGAATACGCCTTTAAACGATGTTGACGATGACGATGGAAACTTACCCAAAATTCACCGCGCAGTATCGGAAGGAAATTTGGAACTTCTCAAAGAGCTTGTTGAGAGCGGTGGTGCAGATGTAAATACTCCTGATGCCGATGGATGGCCACCGCTGTACACTGCTATCAGGAAAGGAAAGCTTGAATGTGCTTCATATCTGCTGAAGAGAGGAGCTTCCGATTTTTATGACAGACAGTACGAAGAATACCAAAGAAGGTTGGCTTTATCCAGGACGAGAACCCATTCTTTGAAGTGACAAATCTTTACTGGAGTGCAAGTTGAGTATATTTCAGTACAGCCATAGAGGATTCAAACATGGATAGAAGTGAAGTTGAGAGAAAATCTGTCAGTATTTGGCGTTTTATTTGTTACCTCATGCTTGAAAATGAAGTCTTACAGTTACACTCAAAGCCTTTTTATTATTTAGTTAGTATTTACTGGGCCTTTCTATATATCGGACACTCCAAACACTTTATTATGGTAGTGAGAAAGTTGCTATTTGTTGTTTAAATCGCCAAAGGTCTGTTGTTATTCCAGGAGCTGACTGTTTCAGCACGTAATCCACTTAGCTGTGTCCCAGCAATTCGCGCGTGAGAAGCGAACATGTTTCACCCTTGTAAAGTCTACAAACATATGCTTTGACATTTGCGAACTCTTTTATGTCTCTTCGCCTCGATGCTAATCTGGATTAGCATTAACAAGTTGCCGTCATGACGTACTACACTACACCGAAGCTCAAAAGAAAAACAAACTAAAACTAAAATAAAACAAAACATAACTGGATTAATTCGCATGCGGACTAGTAATGGCGCAGCCACACTTATCTTCAGCTCAGCTGATAATTCGGGCGAAAACTACGTTCCCCAAATAGAACTCTCTACGCTGCAGTGAGCCTCTTATTAAAGTGCATCCCTATTATCTTTTCATTGAAATCCATAGTTTCATGTTCGCCGAAGCTGGCGAAAGGGAGTACTTTAATTTTGACTTGTTATAGACAGCCCAAACCGAACACGTTTTTTTGAAACAGCAGCTGACATTATTTAAGTGATGAGGTATCTTATAGTTTTAAGGGTGGCATAAACTGCTTTTTTTACAATTTTTATAGTTATCTGTTCATTATTTATTTTCATTTCTAAATATAATTATCTTTACATGTAAATATATATCCCATGTAAAAACAAAAACACCCGCCATTTCTGTGAATATCTATTGTTTCCAAACGGCTGAGGGAATATTTTAATCCCTCGGTGCTTCTAAAGTAATTAAAACTTCCGGAAATACAATGAAGCCAAAAAATATCCTTTATGATGTAACTTGAATGCTCTCCGTTTGTGCGTTATAGCTTTTTTAAATGTGTTTGGTTTACGGTGCGCCTTAGCAAATTAATTATGGGTTTGCTTAATCTGCCTATTGCAATGAGTCACATTGTTAATATGACAGCAATAATAGCCGGCCAAATTATATACAACTAATCTTTTTTCCATATGTATCTTGACGTTTTTCTCGTGAGAAAGAGTCGACCTTATAGTGTTTAAGGCTCAGTGTATCTAGTCAAGTGATTAGAATGACTTTACTTGAACCATGAAATAGGTCGCCCTGGCAGGGACCGCGCAGAGGGAGGAGCTGGGGGGGCTTTAGCCCCCCCACTTTTTTACAAGAATAAAAATAAATTAAACAAAAAATAATTTAACAAAAGTAACGGAGTGAAAAATAACAAAAAATCGTTAATTCGAAAGTGACCAGAGTTACTGGCAAAGACAAACGCGCAGATAAATAGACAGAATGAAGCATTAGTCGTTATAATTGTAAAATGGAAAAACAAAATGGAAAACCTTCTTTATCTGGTGAGTAAACTCTGCATAATTTTTGCTACCTTTTTCTGAATCTGTTCTATAATTGAATTTTCATTCACTAAATTATTTTCAGTTACCGTTTTGTTTCGCCGTGTAAATATTTTGAATGAATAATTAAACAATTATTGAACTCGGATTTCGTATGATATGAAGATATACAGATCTCGGAGGGTGTTATCCACCGGGCTCAAGCCTTCGGCTTTGTCGGATAACCCCCTCGATCTGCATAACTCTTCATATCATACTCAGCCTCGTGCAATAATTGCTAAGTAATTATACAGCCTTGAGTTCAAGGCAGCTCAAGCAAAATCGTTGGATTTCTGGCTTATTTATAGTAATTAAAGGTTGATATCAGTAGTATAACATAACAATCTATGATATTTCAATTTAGTGATGATGAATTTTCAGACCCGATAGCAACATCACTGAAAATGTGGAAAAAAATCAATAGTTTTATCGTTATTCGCATTCTCCGTCACTTAAGAGAAATTGAATAGAAATCCACAAGCATGCCCCCCCCCCAAAAAAAAAAATTTCCTTCACGCATTCTTCTTTAGCCCCCCCACTCGAAAACTTGCTGCGCGGTCCCTGCCTGGGCGCTTATTAAATTTTTGGACCTTGAGAGTGGGCGCTTATTCGAGGTGGGCGCTTATTAGAGGCTGGGCGCTTATTAAATTTTCAACACTTCAGCAAGTGTAGTATGTTTATTTTGCAACAAAACCGTATAAATAGTAAAAACAAAACGCTAAGATGTAACAAAGCAAGGTTTCCGTAAAATACTCTGAAGAAAACTCCGTCTTCGGGAAAGTCTCTTATTAGTACTTAATCAATTTTGGGGGGGTGTGAGGGGAAAGGGGGTAGGGTGGGGTGGGCGCTTATTCGAGGCTGGGTGCTTATTAACTTTTTCTGCCTTTAGGATAGGCGCTTATTCGAGGTGGGCGCTAATTCGAGGTTGGGCGCTTATTCGAATATATACGGTATTTGTGGCCATGCTATTTTGCACTACAGTCGAACCTCCGGTAAGCGACCACCCAAGATGTGAAGACTTACGCCTGCATGCTGGTTCAGACGCCGTACTTTTCATGTGCCGAACCTAACTGAATAAGTTCGACTTTGGAGCGACACTGGCGCGAGATCTGATTCAGACGGCGTACCGTGTGTCGAACCTAAGTTAAGTTCGACAAAAGTTCGACAGACTCTGGTGAACTTAACGCTTTTGCCGCACCAAACTAAAACTGCCGTACTTAATTCATCAGTTAGGTTCGGCACATGAGTGGAGCGGTGTCTGAACTTGGCCTTAGTGGTCGCTTATGGGAGGTGGTCGCTTACGAGAATCAAACTACAGGGGGTTTCTTCCGAGTAGAAGTCCGGACACATCTACTTTAAGGAAGAGAATTTCCAAGTTACGATATGTGCAGTTCCATATTGTATATTCTCGGTAGGATAGTGCAGACAGAGACCATAAGAAATCAAAAAACTCGTCAAGTCGTCGCTTCAAGAGGTTTTAAAGAAACAATAGAAAAGCATTAAACCGTCAGCCCCAAATAGTGGTCGCGGTCGCTTAATTACAGGAGGTGGTCGTTTACGACAGGTTTCAACTGTAAGACTTGAACTGGGGAAGTTTTGGTGTTTTGGATGGGTGGTCGCTTACTAGAGGTTCCAACTGTAGGGCTTGGACTGGGGAAGTTTTGGTGTTTTGGATAGGTGGTCGCTTACAAGAGGTGGTCGCACACGGAGGTTAGACTGTAGTTGTAATTAACTGTTTTACGGGTCAAGTAAAATCGTCACGTAGCTAGAGCTTCTCAAGTGGGACGTTTAAAGAATGAAACAAAAATAATAAATTTATAACTGAATACCAAAAGAGGTTGCTCTTGGTTTTACTTATATTTTACATGAACATAAACGTCGTGATATTGATTACGATTGTTTAGTAACCATGCTTATAGTCATGTAGACTGCAAAACGGTCGGTTTTTTTTTTCTCAAAATCAGTAAAGAAATCGGTAAAGCTTGGCGCAAGAGTCTTACGCGCGCAAAGCGAGCGAGCCTCACACGCCCGTAGAGCGTGTGAGGCGAGGAAAAAAAAACCAGTCTCGCTCTCTGTTTTCAGCCTCGTTCCAGACCTTTTATTTGACTTCTGCGCGCGTACTTGAATACGCTAAAATACGGGCTGTTTTGCAGTCTATAGTCATGAAGATAAGGACGTTAAAGCTTATGATTGTTTTGGGATCAGTTTTTGTTTGGTTAAGTGTTATTGTAATGGACGTTTGTTTCTTTAGCCAGCTGAAATGTATTTCAAATCTGAAAAGATTCGAGGCGTCCATAATTTTTTCCCTGAAGCGACTTTCATTTCAAGAGGCATCGGTCACAGATTCTGAAGAAAACGTTCTGGACTTGCCAAGGGGACTAAATCACCATGTATGGATAAACACTTGTATGGAGACGATTGAAAAACTTTGCAACTTTCCAGTTTTTCCGATGGCCCCAGATGAGAGGAAAGTGACATTTCGAACAGAGTTTGCTGGTGCAACAGAGCATTCTGGATTTGATGGCCATCGCCTATTTGGTTTCGTGATTCCAAATGCAACTAGCGAATATCATTTCGCCGTGGCATCGAAAGGATTTGCTGAAGTTTGGTTGAGTTCGAACAGCAGATGGAGAGTGGCGAGAAAAATTGCCCACATCACTCCTTTTGATGCGTACTCTGCAGCAACAACTTGGCATTTTAATGTCTCCATAACACAGATCTCAGCAGCAATTCATCTAAAAGCCAGAAGACGATACTATATAGAGATATTGCATACAAATAGCGCTGAGAGCAATCTCGATAATTTTCTTCGTGTTGCTTGGAAACGCTCACAAGAGTCTGACTTCGAAACAATTGATGGGGGATCTTTATCTTTATACACGGAAGACGAGGAAACAGGAATGTACAAAATATTCGACGATGAACTGCCAGGTGCTGTTGCTTGTGAGACAAAAAATGAAAAAGGCCATGCAAATAAATATATGAGGGCAGAAACGCTTCACTATCTTGAGCACTCAGAAGTTGAGGGTATATTGGACTATTGTGAGTACAAGCCCAGCTATGCTATCGATCGTGCCAACGTGCAGAACTTTCGACGGTACGATGGAGTGCAAGAGCATGTCCGCAGAATGTACAGTTTTCCTTTTCCGATTGTTGATGGTATTATAAGACAGAAAACATCCAAGGTGTCTTTTTACGCTGAATATCCTTTAGAAGTGAACGAGGCTTGGCTAATAGTGTACAAATACATGGACGCCCTTCGACAAAGATCTTCTGGGTAAGTGATATTAATCAGTATTATATTAATATGATATGAGCAACGTATTTAGAAAGCACTACTATCTTAACAGCCCAAAGGTGCCTTACAAAGACAATAAAAATCACAAACAAGATAGAAAATGTAATTCGTTATGGCATAGTGAAGAAAATAATATCAAACCGCCCCTTGAAGGAGGATCTTGACCCTGGAGGTTTGCGGTGATTAGCAGGAGCAGCGCCGGCGAAGTCTTTATTTGTCTTTATTTGTATTCATTGAGCCTACATATTAGGTGTGTTTGAAGGCGCGAGATCGTTGAGTGCTTTGTAAAAGTTGAGTAGTTCTGTGACGATGACGAGGTAGTGTAAGGGCCTATTTACTTGGAGGTGGGGACCCCAGGTACGTGAGGTAACCCGCTTAGGTGGGGTAACCCGCCTGTCCACATAATCTCTCATTTTAATGTGATCACGTTTACATGTTAGGCGGGGTGACCCGCCACATGTTACCTCACCTACCTGGGGTCCCCTTACCTCCATGTAAACAAGCCCTAAGGGAGATCAATGAAGTTTTAACAGAAGGGACCTGTTCAGGGTTGCTTTATAGCGTTATGAGGCGGTGGGATAGAGGTTTCATGGCCGGAGCAATCTCCTGCTTCAAGATTCCATGTGTAGCCCCTTACCCTTTTCTTATTTCCTTCCATTTAAAAATTTCTTCTTCTCCTGTCACGCACCTACTTAAGAAAACAGCGTCCCTAAAAATAACCTGGAAAGAAAGTGCGACTGACTTTGCTCTATCAGCAACTAGAACTTTTGAAACAGGACTGAAGGGAACTGGAACGAGTTAACTTTTGCAAAGACTTCTGGGACCGTTAATAGGGATGGAGGAAAAAAGACATTGGCCAATAGGGACCTAACGATCCGACATCGGTGACGTCCTTGAAAACGTTGTTAAAAAACAGACTTCGCATCCTTTCAAATGTTTTCGCGATTATGCCAAGTTGCCCAGAGACTTAAAAAAAGGGATATTATGTAGAATTTCTCCCCTTGCCGTTCCTGTTCTGAAGTAAACTTAGAATTTGGCCATTTCACGTCGTACGTAGTTCTACAGGGACGAAAAAGAAATTTACAAAAAAGATAGCCTGGGACCAGGCTCAGCAGTTGGGGGGGGGGGGGGGGAGACCAAAAAACAAAAATAGGAAAAATACCTCTCGACTCGCTTCGCTCGACGATTTTTTTTTTTTTTTTTTGCCCACGCCGATCTTTTTTTTCTTTTTCCCCAATGCGGAGCCTGGTCCCAGGCTACAAAAAAACGTGATGCACGTGCGGAGTTGTTGTTTTACTCATTAAAACTACCACGGCTGTTTTGACGGTGCCGTTGCCATGGTTGCCATGGCTCTAGTTCCTGAATGTAGAAATAACGACATCGTCTTCAATGTTGGACGTAAATAGCAACGTTCTCGATTTGTGTACTTGTGCTGAATGCATTGTCACTTATTAAATAAAATCAAATTTTTTCGTTGTGTTTCTTGAAATTTTAACAAAATTAACATTCGTTTTTATACCCATAACTGAGGAAAACAGTTTCAAGTCTATCTTCGTTGTTATGGCAACATATTTCTTCCCAGTTAGTAATACAGAAGAGCAAAAACATAGCTTGATGTAAAATTCGATTAAAATGACGAGCCGTGTGACAGTTCTATCAACGCAGCAGTGTTTTTTATGTAGGTCGAGGAAAACTCATAGTTGAAATCGTCTTCCGGTCGTTCGTACTAAAGGAATCAGTAAAATAAATATCAGTATTTCTTGCTGTTTCGCTGGCGCCCTTGTTGGGTATAAGATGAATACAGCCCCCTTAGCGTTTCTTGGTGTTTCGGAAGAATGCAATCACACCTCAACACAAAAAGGAACAAACAATGTTTTCCGCATTAGCACCAAGAAACAACCACCTGAGCGCTACTGAGGAGCCCCGTTGTCTACCTGCCATTAACTCACAAGCCATTTCATATCCAACGAGAGACCACTCGTGAAAGAATTGCCAAATATATGCTTTATTACGGAGGTCAAAAGTATTTATTGTAGTCAGAATTCTTTCCCTTAATTTATTTTTCATTATTTTTTTTTGCATTCATTATCTTAAATAGAGCCCCTCTGTAAACTTTCATTTTGAGAATTTTACAATATGAAATTAAGAAATTTTGACTGGAAATAGACGGATGAAAGTAGTAATATTTCACTATTACTTGAACTTGCGGTGTTGTCAAATGTGAAGTCTTCAGAGTTTATTCGGCAAGAAAACAGCTGATACAACCATAGTTACTCGGTGCGGGTTGATAAGCATCGATTGATAAATAATTATAGGTTTCTGCTACAGCGAGTTTAATGCAACCACGCCATCTAATTGATGTTCAAGAATATGGTTGGAGAAGGATCGTTTTATCTTGCGCGGTTTGTCCGGGGTGAGAGCTGACCGATACTTGCATCGTAGAAGGTTAAAATTCCAGTATTTTAGGGGCATGGCCACAGGTCAAAATGAAACACTGTGTTAAGAAATTCTCAGTGCCTTCATCCTAGCGTCACTGGTGATCAATTCATTTTCACCGCCACGTTTTAATTATAAGCTGACTTGGGTTTTTGCAAGACAGGCAAATACGTCCGTTATTTATTGTTATGAATCTTCAAAGAATTAAGTGGAGCTTGTTCATGTTTACAATCTTCATCTCTTTTCTCGTGTTCTCTACTCACTTTTGTCTGTTTGGTCGGCGACAATGTTTGAGGTTTCCGAGAATAACAACGGAATCGTCAAAGCTGTTAAACACATATTCACCATCAATATCGTCAGAATATCCCACAGAACACGAGGAAGATTTCCTTGTGATTCCAGGCTTAAACCAGCATATATGGGAAAGCAACTGCTTGAACAACATAGAAACACTCTGCAATTTTCCAATTTTTCCGAATGCGCCAGACAAGAGAAATGTTATACTAAGCACTGAAATTCTGACCGAATCTTATAGAGCCGCCCACGATGGTCAGCGATTATTTGGCTACCTCCTTCCAAATTTAACTGGTGAATATTATTTCGCTGTGTCTACAAATGGCTACGCGGAAATTTGGCTCAGCTCAAGCAAAAATTGGATGGAAGCGAAAGAAATACTGTTCTTGAGGCCATTTGACTTACAGTTACCACTTGGACGGTGGGATTTCAATGCATCGAAGAGGCAGATCTCCAGAGGAATTCGTTTGCAAGCAAAGAGGAGATATTATTTAGAAATCGTCTACGCACCCGGTTCACCGAATAATATTGACAACAACTTTATTCAAGTTGCTTGGAAAAGACCGCGACAATCTATTTTCGAGATTATTGAAAGCAATTTTTTATCGTTGTATAAGAATGACAGCGAGAAATGGCAGCTTCATTTGTACGACGATGAAATGCCGGGGGCTCTCCCATGCAGGGCGAAGAAGCACAGTAGCTACAGAAACAAGTACATGAGTCCGGAGAGTTTACCCTACTTAAAGCATCAAAACGTGCAGAGGACTTTGAATTATTGCAATTATAGGCCTAGTTATCTTATTAACCGCGCTGAATTGTCGTCGTTTGGTCGGTATTACGGAGTCTATAAGTATACCCGGAAGACCCACAGTTATCGGTTTCCCAATGTTGAGGGTATCACCAGGAATCCTGGGGCTTATCAGGAGTTTATAGCCGAGTATCCATTAGATAAAAATGAGGTTTGGTCCATAGTTAAACGGTACATGACGGCCCTTAGGAAGGCCTATAAAGGGTAAGTGACAACAATCTCTGAACCTTAATGTGATTTCGCCTTTTTATTTGCCCAGGCCTCGAAACCAAGTCGGACTTTTAATTTGAATCAAAATCGGCCTATTCAATCTAGAATCTGACTCGGAGAATGAATCTATTTATGGGTTTCTTTTATGGTCCAGGGCCCATTCTGGTAGCTCGAAGGCTATGTTCCCCAGACCGCAGCACACTTCCCTCCAACGCCATGATACCAGCTATCGTTTGTTCTTTGATTAGCCTGAGAAAACAGCCGACATGACGACATGATGACGTCATTTCCCAGATCTGGGTAGTGATGCGTCATCAGTATGGATTTTCTGCGTTCGTTTTTCAGACGTCATTTAGCGCATTTCAGTACTGGTGGCAACGCGAAATGTTGACTGTTTTCTCCGGCTATCTTTTTTTTTTTTGATCAATTTTTTGAAATTGAAGAGCAGAGAAAAAAGTGCAAAAACAACTCCGGAGGATTTTCGCCAGATACTAACCCTTAAAACTTAAAGATCACACAGTGTTTTTCTTTCTAAACGCCATTTTTGCTTTTCAGAAAATATGAACTCGAGTCTATAAAGCACGTTGAGAAGAAAGAAGACCCTGGGAAAGGAGGAAGATACTTTCTAGAACTTGTTGTTAAAGATCTTACCGACGGAAAAAGATATATCTTAGCAGAATATGTCTTTCAACCGAATGGGAGGAATATTCCATTGTGTTACCCTGAGGGGCTACAGTGGAACAGAACAGCAGATGTCTACCTGATTCTCACGGCCAAGAACCTGGGTCGGTGGATTCATCATTTTATAAAGAACGTTGAAAAGATTTTTCAGGAAACGAAAGATGAGCATTTACACGTGGTTATATACGACTTTGACAGCCCCGATATCAATTTAAAGCAGGCTTTCGAAAGAACCACACTAAAGAATTACCGTTATATTATTAGGCCTGGAAAGTATTCGCGCACGCTTTCATATAGTGAAGCTATTGAATCCATAAAGGATCCAAACGCCATCGTTGTCACAGTAGATCTACACCTTGATATTGGAAGCCAGTTTATTAACGACGTACGCAAGGTGAGAATAAGTGAAATGAATATGTGCTTGGACCTGGGACCCGTTTCTCGAAAGTCCCCGTAACTTTTAAGGCCCGAAAAACTGTTTATGTTTGCTGCGTTTGCATTCGAGATCAAAGCTTCTATAATTTTGAAAATGATACAATGAAATTATCAGCTAGCGAAGCACAAACCATTGGTTTGTGCGCCAGGAACTGTGCATCAATTTATGTTGCTGGGTAACCGAGCCCGGTTAATCAGACAGGACCCGATGCCTTCTAAACGTGCTCGGTATCAATCGTGTCCCCGATAAAGGCCCGGTAACTTTTCGGGCCCGAAGGCAAACTTTAAACTCAAAACCTGTTGCATTGATCCCTTCTATTCGAGAAACGGGCCCCTGACCAGTTATATAAGCTTTAGGGAGTTTAAGCAACGACGACGGCGACGGCGACGGCGACGGCGACGGCAACGAGAACGGCAGAAACGCAATAAGTGTAGATTAGCAAAACAATAACTTTGCACGTGCATCACGCTTTTTTGTACATTTCCTTGCCGTCGCTGCACGACTACAACGTGAAAGTGCCTAATTTAATGTTTTGTTGAGGACGTGAACACGAGACAACGACCTTCTTTTTCTTTTGCTGAACTTTGGTAGTCTTTTAGAATTCATCTCCAGCAGAAAAAAAGAGATTGCCAACATCTGACGAAATAAGCGCAATAAAGTTTGAAGTAGCGCGAATTCATTTTTTGAGTACCGTTTCCGTAGCCGTCGCCCTTGTTATTGCTTAACCTTCCTATTTTACTCACAGACTGGGGTTGTTCCGGGTTGGTCAACGTCCCAAACGATTCACCAGTTTAGTAGGTGTTCTGGTAAGAGAGAGCCCCCCGCCTCATCCCCCTCCCCTCTTCACATTACCTCAGGGCCTGAATCAACCACTGCTGATTAATGGGTGATAAATAGGCGATATAGTAAACCAGAGGTACCTCTCATAAATCAAGGTAAGTCAACTAAGACTCCACGGGTCCAGTTTTTGATTTTATAGCATGTTTTTTCTAGAGAGAGATAAAGCCATGAAGATTCCAGGGGTGGATCTAGGGAGATGGGCAGGGGGTGCGCAGCCCCCCCCCCCCCCCCACTCCCCGCTCCCCGCTGAGATAACCCTGAGATAACCTGCGGCTTTCTAATACAACTAGTATTCTGCAGAAAAAAGAAAACTTTGTGGTTTATTGGTGTTGAAGTAAAACATGAGACGAGGTCGAAGAATTTATGTTAAACGCCGTAAACTGGTATTTAAAATGGTCGCTCCTTAGTGGTGCATCCCCCGGCCCTCCTGAGAACAATCCTAGACCCGCCTCAGGATTCCACTTATTTCAAGCCTGAAATTTTCCAAGGGTGACTGACATGTTGTCCTTTACTTCCCAGCACTGTGCGAAAGGAAAAACGGTTTACGCTCCCCAGATCGTTTTTCTACAATGCGGTGGAAGCAGCGCTTTGCCTAAGGGTGTCTGGTATCACTATAGCTATGGAACAATAGCAATGTATAAACAGGACTGGGACAACTTTGGGGGATTTTCAAAGGAATTTCTCGGCAAGGAAACATGGGGCGGCGAGGACTGGGACATAATCGACGGCGTCGTCAAGGGTGGACTGGAAATAGAACGAAAACGATCTCCGTGGATTTACCATTACTATCACACTAAAGCGGGAATGTGGTAACAAACAACTTGAACCTTACACTCTCTGTGCACTAAACAATAACCTTTGCATGGATATGTCACCGGATTTTTTAAAGTCTGATACGAGAAAGAAATCCATGCAACTTTTCGGTGTACTGGATGTCACCATGTACTGACTCAAAGTGCGTATTCAGTAAAGTATACATTGCGCAGTTACATTTGTCGTTGGCTTTGAAATAAAGTTGAGCAGCTTGAATTAATTAATAATTACTTTTTTACGGTTTGTACGGAGTCTAATAAGTTGTGGGGGTAGCTTTGCTCCGGAGATCCTTTTTTGTAACTCGAGCCCTGATCAAAATCCCGTGTAATAATTCTTTCGTGCTTAAGGTAAATGATGCTTCAGAAATCCAAGTACTGAATGAAATAGATAGACTAAGTACTAAGGGTAAGCAAAGCCTTCGAAAGGTATTTGTTTTGGAAGAAGAGTCACGAGCCTCCGGACAAACTGGCGATTGTTTTGAATAAATTATATACGAGGAAATAATAACAGTGTTGTGAATTTGGAAAATACTTTGAATTCAAAATGCAGATCTCGCTGGGTGCTATCCGCCTCAAGCCGGCCGTCCAAACGTATCTGTTTTTGTTTGAAAACGGGGATGTTTTTTCGGATCAATAGACCATTTCCGAGTTCCAAAAAATCACACTTTCAAAGCTATGCTAAGTGCCAAGCCATTGATACGAAAATGATTTTTAATTATGATGCAAATAGAACTCATTTTCAATACAAATGTTTCACACTTAGCCTCGTTTTGAAAGTGAGATTTTAGGGAACTCGGAAATGGCGTATTTAGGTTTCTGGGAAACTGCCCACCTACCCCTCCCCTTAGCCATAATTTTTCCCTAATGGAGAAGTAAGTGTTAATATTAGCTTAGGGGAGGGGTAGGTGGGCAGTTTCCTAGAAACCTAAATTGATCCATTTTTTCCTCGAGTTTGGCTTACTGTTCACACGTATTCGGCGAGAACGGTCACCGGAAACGCATCTTTCCAAAAACGCTCTCCAGAGTGGAGATTTTTGAAAACGCCGGCTTTTCGTTTCCGCGTGTAGTGTGGATTGGCGAAAACGGAAATTTTCGAATACGATGATGTCATACACCATATACTTCTAGCATGACGCATGCTCAATAAGGTATGCTATCGCGTATTTCCATCTCTTTGCGTTTTCGTGTGAACGAACGAAAACGATTTGAAAACGCTAGGTGCGGATACGTATTTTTTTAAAAAACGGGGGAAAAGATCTCCGTTTTCAAAAATATCTTGTACGTGTGGACGATTCCTCAAAGAGAAGTAGCTTGAGAAAACAGCCGACATTTTGCGTCGCGAAATGTAGGCTCTTTTCTCAAGCGAAGAAAAAAGAGGCGGCAGTGGTTTACTACACTATTACCCGCATGTAGCAATATTATAATCGAGGAGTTTATTTATGACAAAAAAATTTAATAGACACGAGATATCTATTTATAGACCCAAAGGCACCCTGGAGGTTGTAAGAATTACCTTAATTTTACTGATTTTCGAGTGATTAATTTTTGGAAGACTCTGAAGCCGTGTTTCTCAAGTATTAGATGCAGATTTTTTTTTTTCAATAAAAAAGCGAGAAAATTTGTGGGCGTAAGTTGTTGTTGTTGTTGTTGTTGTTTTTTTTTCACCAGGTGTGGTGTATTTGTAAGCAATGTGCACACCAGCTGAATGTGGAGCTACGCTGTTAAAGTAGAATAAACAACAACCACTAAAGTTTGGTTATGTTAACACACAGAGAGCTGACTGGGTGTTTATAAAAATCAAGAAATGTGAAAAATATCATTGGCATTTTTAAATTTAAAATCATTATTGCTTTTATAAGGCAAGAATTAGTAGCTACAGGACTAGGTCGAGACATGTTTAGTGTGACACGCATTTTGGCTGTAGCTAATATTTCCTTAGATTTCCTTAGATTTTTAGTGTTGCCCTAAGTAGATTAAACTAGTAGTTCCATACTGAACTTTATATATCACTGATAAATAAAGCACCATATTTTATATTTTTAAATTATTAATGCCTCCAACGTATGCAAATGACATTCAGAAGACAAATCATAAAGCAAAATAAGAGCAATACAATTACTTCGCCATCTGGGAATACTGCGTTTAAAGACTGCTAGTAACAATGCTCTAGACAAATACGCATATTTATTTTAACACTGCTTTCCATCGCCACAACAACAAAATGAGAAAGATTGCCGGTGTTGCCAGGAAGGCGAAGATAACATCCTTCAGGCGGTTGCTATTAGTTTGCAGTGTTTTCGTTGCAGGTTTCAATATTGTTTTCTTAATTGCATGGCAACTCAATCGATCATCTCTTCGAAACTGGAAGAAAGGATTTGAATTGACAGATACCAACTTAATTAATACAGAGGATAAAATCAAGCCTGAAAATATTCCGTCCAAGGGTTTGAATCAGCATACGTGGGAAAAAAACTGCCTCATAAGTCTTGAACAACTTTGCAACTTTCCAATCTTTCCCAAGGCACCGGATAAAAGAAGCTTGGCGAACAATGTTAACATCTCCTTGTCAGCCAGCGAGGTGGATGGCTTGCGGTTGCTGGGCTTTCTTCAACCGAATGTAACTGGCGAATATCTTTTCTCCGTTACTTCGAATGGATTTGCCGAGGTTTGGTTAAGTTCAAGCCATAACTGGAAAAATGGACGGAAAATTGCGTACACCAGACCTATGAATAAATCTGCAATGGGTTTTGCAACAGTGGATCACAAATTTCCTACTAACGGCGTTAAATTGTTTTCAGGACAAAGATACTACATTGAGGTAATATATTCTCGTGGAAGGCAAAGTGAAGGACAAAGTTTAATCCAACTTGCTTGGAAGAGACCAGATAGAACTGGATTTGAAATTATACAAAGAGAGTTTTTCTCACCATATAAAAACGACAGTGATAAAGCTCAAATGAAAGTTTACGATGACGACTTGCCAGATCTGCTTGCTTGTACACTGGTAACACTAAGCAGTAGTAACAAATACATGAAGCCAGAAACACTTCCAACGTTGGAAAGTGTGTACGTGAGCAAGGCGTTAAATTTCTGTGAATATAGACCCAGTTATCTCCTTGATCCCACGAAAATAACTAACTTCGGCCGATATCACGGCGTCTACAGACATGCCCACAAAACCTTCACCTTTCCAAACACAGAAGTAGAAGGACTCACTCCAAAGCGGGCCGCCCGCTTTTTGGCTGAAAAGCCTTTGAGTGAAGGAGAAGCTCGCGGGGTGGTTGATAAATACATGACTGCCCTTGAGGAAAGTTACCCAGGGTAAGTAAACTGTTCTTCTAGAGTAAGTTCATCATGCTCGTTATATGGTAACCCCAGCCTCATACCTAAGAAAAACTGGTTTCCCTGTGGTCGACTTAGGGCCCGTTCTGATACCTAACCAGTTTCCCTTTCGTTTCTAAAGTAACGAATTTTCAGGGTCCTCAATAGGTTTTTCGGAACCCGGGAATTCCCATATTTGAAGTTCGAGATTCGGGATTTGAAAGCAAAGTCGGGGCGAGTATAGGGATTCAATGTCTGCTTGGGAGGTTGAATGCCAAAAGGAAACCTCGGGATTCGGGATTGCTCGAAATTTTGGATCGGGATCACGGAATTGAAGAACCCTAATGGAGACACTCAATTCTAGAAACAAAGAATTTAAACAAGGGTTTTTAGTTGCTTACAGCCCAACTTTATCATCCTTTTCTCTGTTTTCTTGTATGAACACGAGCCTTTAGGAGAGTTTGCCAACCAAGTGTGAAGGAGCAGTACATGATTCCGTGGTGACCTTCGAAAGACCTCTGACTAAATTTTTAGGCCATATGATATATAATACTAAGAAAATTAGTTGACTAAATCAGTTTTAAGGAAGAGATTTTATGATGAATTTCATTTTATTCTTTAATTCAAAAGCTGAGGATCCTTGCGCTAGCCAACAAGTGCCAGCTGTATGAGTCGAGCAAAGCGGACTCACGCTCAAAACGTCTTATAGATGAGACTGGTTTCGTTAAAACAAAAAGAAAGATATTTATTTTCTGTATGGTATTTTTGATGCAGAAAATACAATCTGGAGTCTATTACGCGCGTAGAGATGAAACATGATCCTCAGAAAGGAGGCAGATACTTTCTTCAACTTGTTGTCAAAGATCTGACGGACAAAAAGAGGTATAACCTCGAGGAATATGTGTTTCAGCCACACGACAAAAATGGGCATTTGTGTTACCCCATGGGACTGCAGTGGAACAGTACAGCGGATGTCTATCTGATCCTCACGGCCAAGAACCTGGGTCGATGGGTTCTCCATTTCATTAAGAACGTTGAAAAGATCATTCGGGAAACAAAAGATGAACATTTACACGTGATTATTTACGACTATGATAGCCCGGATATTGATTTAAAGCAAGAACTTCAAAGAAGTACATTGCAGAACTACAAATACATCACAAAACCTGGAAAATATTCTCGCGTGGAGTCTTTTAGTGAAGCTATACAATCAATTTTGAATCCAGAGGCAATTTTTGTCACCATAGATCTACATCTCGATATTGGAAGTCAGATGGTGAATGATATACGCAAGGTCAGTGAGCACATTGGTTTTAAAATCCTGCATCCTTGAAAGATATTGTAGCCTGAGAAAACAGTTGAAGGCGCAGAAATTCCATACTGATGACGCGCACTACGAAATTCTGTGTACAGCTTCTGATTGGTTGAAAATTTGCTTCATCCAATCAGAGGCACTACCCAGATCTGGTTTGTGACAGGTCATCAGTATGGAATTTCTGCGCTCGTTTCATATAAGCATTTCGCGGGAAAACCACCGGTGGTGTCCCGGAATGGCGCCTGTTTTCTCAGTCTAACGATAGTACGGTTGATTCCTTCATACGCAATCTATTTACACATGCAAAGCCTTGAGTTGTACTAAATTAACCAAAAACCTCTCGTCTATCAGTACCTAGACTGTTCACAGTCCCCTATGTTTTCGTAAGAACGTCGAGATCGAGCCCTCACCTCTAGTTTCAAATCCACTGATGCAGCGGGCCCCGGGGTTGATAGGGGTAGGGGAAGGAAGGTGAGAAAAATTACCATCCCCCGCCCCCTAATTAGATGTCGTGATATATTACCTTTTGGCGACCTTAAAGGGTGTCAAGCCGAAAGTTTATGAGAACTATTAAAACTCTGCGTGTTTCATGTATTCTTTAGTTCCTCAGATCAGTATGATTCTGGGAAGCCTCCTTCCTACCTTTTCCCCAATCAAACATTTTGCTCCAAGTGAGAGTTTATTGTTAAATCCAGTACCTCGTAGGGGAAATTTTTTTCTTTGAACCACACCCATGTGACAAATTTCTAATTTGCCTTTAGGTTTAGTCCGCGTAGCAGGCGCTTGGAAGTAATAGGCGAGAAAGAAAGGGGCTAACGACGGAGACACCCGTTCTTTCTTGCATCCATTACTTCCAAGCGCCTGCTATGCAGGCTACTTTGAGGGTTTTCATGGTATTTTCTGATGAGAACCCTGGTGGTTTCATAGCGAAGTAGCTAAAGTAATGGTGCGGGGTGATGAGATCGACAAACTATCAGCTTTGGAAGTAAGGACTAAGGAGCCTTTAGTCAAAGGTCTAGTCGGGAGTCGCGGAGGAAAAGTAGACTGAAAGTGTAAAGTACTTAGTAGTCGATAGGCTCTCTGGGGTGACGGAATCTCCTGGTTACAGGTGGCTAACACGCCCCCATGCCTTAATCCTATACTTCGGATCACTAGGAAAAAAAATTAAAAATTAAAAATTAGGACCTATTCTCAATCAAGATTCACTGAGCGTAGTGAAAATTATGAACGGGCGTTACCAAGTTTCAGTTACCTCAAGCAGGTATGTGAATTCGCAAGAGCCCATCACTTCAGAGCGTCCAACATCGACTTCTTCTCCTGAGTGTCATCGTAGCCCGATAGATTTTAGTTCACCTCTGCGAAATGTTCCGCCTTCTCCTCAACTTACGACATGGAACTTCCTTTTCTGCAAAGGAGCTCTTTGTTCCTCACTTCCACGTACTTCAACCAGTTTAACAGCTCTCAATGACACTTCGTTGATCTCATTTGTCCTTGCTAGAAATCTTACTGTTCTCTAAGAAGAGTCTAAGAGTTTTTGGTGTAAAAATGAGCCTATGAATAGCCTAAAAAATCTAACACGATATATATGGTCCAAAACATATTTGAGCTAGACTGCGAGCAGTCACATAGTTTTCTTATTGAGGGAACTTGTGCACGAGAGCGGCGAGAAAGCGGAACGCAAGCATTTTTGGGGTAACCACGTCGTTTTGTGAACGTCTTCGCTGAGATAACAACTCAGAAAAAAAAAGGCGCAATGCAATTAATTTGTATTTGAGAATAATTGCATAATATGCTACGTTCCATCCAGCTAGTATAAGACTGCACAAAGGCTCTTACTTCCGTGTAGGATTGAGCAGCTGCGCGAAGCCAACTCAAAACTCGAACCGAGAGAACAGCCGCACATGTCTGGCACCTGCTCACAAGTTTGTTTTGGCTATGGCCCAGTCGTGCGCGCGTTCTCTACATTGCGCGTAGCACAAAACTGACAAGTGCGCGCATAAAATGGCGTTAGGCTGGCAATCATTTTCTTTTTCACCAATACATGTTAATATTTCTCTGTTTGGTTTTAGCACTGTTTCAAAGGAAAGACGGTTTACGCTCCTCAAATGGTGTTCTTAAGTTGTGGTGGGAGTAGCGCGCTGCCTCAAGGAGACTGGTATCTTATGAGCTATGGCATAGTTGCAATGTATAAACAGGACTGGGATAACTTTGGAGGATTCTCAAAGGATTTTTTCAACAAGAAAACATGGGGTGGAGAGGACTGGGACATAATCGACGGCGCCGTCAAGGGTGGACTGGAAATAGAACGAAAACGATCACCGTGGATTTACCATTACTATCACAGTAAAGCGGGAATGTGGTAACAAGCAACTTGAACCTGCAGTTAAAAATTGGACTGAAATACATAAAAAAAAGCTTCAACTAGACTCTAAATAAAAGAAAGAACGAAGTAAAAAAGGATAGAGGACGATTCAAAGGACTCTTTCGAAAAGAAAACGTGGGCGGCGAGGACTGGAACCCAGGACTGGCGATCGACGTCGCCGTTGAGAGTGAACTGAAAATAGAGGGAAAACGATGCCCTTGAATCTAAGATTATCGCCACAATTAAAGGGGTATGAACTTAGAATATGCAGGACTCTTTCATCTGGCTTATTAAAGGACTGAGTTTACATTCTACCATTGTTAGAAACTGGTCAAGTTATAGTTGGAAAAAAGTAGAGTCTATTCACTCTGGATTTGAGTACCAATGGAGTATTGACAGTATTTGTTGAGAAATTCCATGACTTAACGTAAGTCAGGAGGGAGGGGGCTTCTCCTAAGAAATCACTGGCCAAGTTGTTGTTATTATTTGACGTCACAAGGGCGCGCAGAGTGGATCAAGATAAATAATGGGAAAATAATACAGTCGCCCTTCCTTCATTAGGTTGTCATTTCGCGCATTTCATTTTGGCGGGGTTTTTTTACCCTTTGCGTACGGGCACGGAAAAAAAGGCAGAAACTGGTAAAAAGTAAGTGTGTAATGTCACATGATATGTCTCCACCTCCTAACCCACGCCCCCACGGGTTAGGGGGTGGAGACGTATGACACTTTAGACTCGTAAAAAGTTGGCGTGTATGTATTGCCGGTCTATCTTAACACCGGATAAAAAGACCGTATAGTTCCTATTTAAACCTTTACACCAGGTAAAACCCGGTGTAAAGCATGCAAACTTCCGCGTTTACGGCCTTATCCCGTTGTGAACGATCGTGAATGATCTCGTAAACAATCTAGAGCGTAGATAAGCCACGAACAAATATCGTCATCTGATGGGCAACTGTAAACGCATAAGTTTGTGTACGTTTTCCAGACTCTTGAGGACATGCATAGCCTGAGCAGTGTAATAAGACAACTGATATGAACTGGTGCGTTAAATAGTTTTACTTTACTTAAGTCATGATGATCAAATAGGAACTGGACTAATGAACCGAATAAAAGTCTTTCTAATTAACGAAATAAGTGAAAGTCTTGTTCATCGAGAGAGTACTCATCCCGCGGAGGATGGTATGCGGGTTGCAGAGTGGAGGAATTGTTGGATAGAAAATAGACAATTTCCTGATGGTTTTCATAAAGTTTCTACGCTTTTACTTTCATATCCATGATAATGCAAAGTCTCAGCATTGACATGCTTTAAGGCGACTTCAGTTGACCTTAAACTGCTTGAGCTGACTTAAGGCCACTTGAGGTGACTCGAGGTGACTTTAGATGACTTTATTGATAAAGACGACTTAAAGTGGCCTGGGGCAACTTCAGGTGACTTAGGGTGACGGGCGACTCAGGGGAATTGGTGCGATTTAGGGCGACTTACAGTGACTAAAGGCGTCTTCAGAAGACTTTAGGCCGGGAATTTACGCACACTATGGGGGCATTCCAGAATTGGAATGAATGGAATCCGTTGTAAAAAATCTTTCCTCCGTAAACTGAAGCGTTTCCCCTAACCATTCGTCACTCATAAAAACGCCCTCGGCAGTAAATACCAACAGTTCATCATGTATAATTAAACAATTCAGTTCCGAATTGTTTGTGAACTTTTGGGGCTTGCTCTAACCTGCTATACAGTTGTCTTTATTAGCTCAATTGGACAGAGCATTAAATCCAGTCATCGCAGACGTTTGGCTTCCAATACCAGTCAGGCTTAACTACTTTTTAGTTTCTTTCCAACCAAATTAGTTTGAGCATTAGTGCGAGCGACACACTCACATCTACTCTGTTTCAAATGCGCAGTTCACATATTTACAGTCGACTCTCTCTTAAAGAATACCTCTATAAGACGGACACCTCTGTAAAACGGACACTTAGAGTTGGTCCCTGCCTTTCTTTACTCCTTTTATTTGACTCTCTATCAGACGGACATCTCTCTAAGAAGGACACTTAGTGCCGGTCCCAAAGGTGTCCGTCTAAGAGGCAGTTGACCGTATTTCATTATATTCACAGTTACTTATTATTATTATTATTATTATTATTATTATTATTATTATTATTATTATTATTATTATTATTATTATTATTTGAGATTTTATTCCTCTCTTTACTGCTGCCAATTATTTCAACATGACGGTGTCCAACAAGAAAGCTCTTGCTACTTTGGACACTGTACACAAATGAACTTAATATCTTTTAGTTAATTATTATTTGTCAGCTACTTTATTTTCCTACTACGTACACTTATGTAAATATCTTATATAGTGTGAATAAAGAATTGAATTGAATTGAATCATGCGTCTGTGTCGTTTTTTTTTCGCATAACACCTCTTTATTTGCGCAAACGGTCAAAAACTGAACTTTATCACCTTTTTCGTAGCCACAGTGCAGAGTAGCAAGCGTTTAGGGAGCTCCGCGCGCGAGGGAATCACTCGTTCCCACTCTCCCCGCGTTTGTTTTGAACCTGGGGCGACACCTGGGACTAAACAAAATTTAAAGATGGCGGCTAGCGGGCATGGTTGTGTTTTTCTTCATTCTCATCGAGTTTCAAGGTTTGTAGTGATTATTTATATGATATTTTCGCGTCGATGATTCAACTAAAACATGAACAGTGTCTTGTTGTTTTGATCGCATCGCGAGGTTCGTTTTAGTTCAGTGAAAATGACCTTGAATGGAATGACCTCTTGCGCACGGAATCATGTTGAAAATTACTTTCGTTGTTTATTTATTGTTTTCATGAATAGCACTAAAAAACCCATATAATAAATAACTTGTTAACCGCATCTGTTTGGACATTACAGAGAAATCACAGACCTCAGCCTTGATGTATTGACCTCACTATTGCTTGATCAATACATCAGGGCCTCGGTCTGAGATTTCCCTGTAATGACCGAACTGACGAGGTTAATAAGTGGTACATAATAATAGTTATGTAATATCATCATCATCATCATCATCATTATTATTATTATTATTATTATTATTATTATTATTATTATTATTATTATTTTAAATATAAAAAGATACTTTGGGGCTTAAAAACATTTATTTAAGACATGTTCAAGTAACAAAAGTTAAAAAGTCTAAAAAATATCTAAAAATTACCAACTCAAGATAAATTTACAGAGCTTAAACTGTGTTTTGATGCTTTAACGATTACAGCCCTTTAGGCTGGCCTTTGTAGTCTCTGTCCCCAAGCTTAGAATCCCCAATGATCATTCATGATGAGGAATATGGTTATGTAACTTTAACTTAACTTACCGGTAACTTAACTTTTTAAAACTTTATTATTCCAACGCTCATATAGTACAAACTCAGTAAAGCCAAAGCCGGGGGCTTATATGGCCTGTGGTCAGAAAGACAGAAATTATTTTATATAGAAATGAAGACTGTAGGCTAAACTACAAAACTAAAACAAGATACAAAACTGAAATTAAATAAGTTTACATGCATGCAGTCCTACAACAGTCCATAACTAGTGACAAATAAACTAACAATAAACTATGAGAATCCTGCGCTAGTTCAATTTAGGCTTAAAAAGTGAGGTTTTAGTTTCTTTTTGAAGTTAGTAGTGGTAAGGCTGTCACGGACAGTCAAGGGGATATTGCTCCAAATAGTCGGGGCTTGAGAACTAATCGCAAATTGATTCCTGAGGGACATTTTATGCAAGTTGAAATGAGAACGAGTTAGATAATCATGAAAATCACGATTAAAGTGGAGGAGGGAGGAAAGAGAGGCAGGTAAAAGGCGATTAAAGTGTGAGAATAGAAAACAAGAAACACCCTTTTTCCAATCCATTTCAAGTATTTTCAATGCCACAAGACAGTAATTATCGCATGAATAACCTTATGAACTTCTCAATTAATTTAAATGTTGATTACTCCCAATCAGAAACCACTGAGAGCAATTTTGACAAAGATGCAACACCTCAGCAGATCTATCCAGGCATCGGTTGGACAACTAAATAAGAGACACCAGTGGATAGCGAAGGTGGAGAACTATAAAGGTAAATTGTAATACATGTGCTTTATGTTCTTTTGGCTAAACTCATTGCTAATTGACGCACTTGGTAAAGCAATGGCTTACATTTGCATGATGATCACAAAAACAAAGGGGAGGACAGTGGGTGGATGGGGGGTGTTGGGTCAGGAGGCAGAGCAGGGGTGGATCCAGGATTTTTTTTAGGAGGGGGTGCACTCGTCTCTTGCTCTACTTCAACACCAATAAACCACATAGTTTTTCTTTTGCAGAATACCAGTTGTATTAGAAAACCGCAGGTCATCTCAGGGGGGGGGGGGTGCGCACCCCCTGCACCCTCCCCCTAGATCCACCCCTGCAGAGGAGGAAAGGATGGGAGGTGGGAGTTCTAAAAGGGTGGGAAGCGGGAGAAATGCATGGTAATATTATCTTTGCAATCAAATAAGGGCTAAAGGGAGGAAGCCAAGAAAAAAGGGTCAGAAACCGGGAATGTAAGATACAGGAGGCTGGAAGCTTGGACCCCTGTTCCCCCTGCCTACAGTGCCAAAATATATAGAATAAATTGAGATATATGTGTTGTAGGTTAACATTTGTTTCTTAAGTCAATCTGTTTTCAACCTAGGGCAATTTGTTCCAGACCAGGTTAATTAGATCTAAAGGTGTATTTGTTATCATCCTACATTAGGAAAATTTGTTTGAACCTACCTGCAGGTTAATTTGATCAATTAATTAATTAAAACAAGTATAAAAGGAGCTCAACTGTATTTTTGACATTTTAAATGACCCATTAAGTTAGTATTTCAGTGAGTTATGGGTTAGTATACTGTTAGAACAGTGCATTATTACTGTTCTAAACTAAGGAAAAGAGGCAATGAGTAATGAGAATCAATTTTCTTTCCAGACTTCATTCCCAGTTCAGACTTCAGCAGCGGATTTACTAAGAGGCTATCTTCAATACTGTAAGTGCTGCACATTTTGCTTTGTAACCCAACTCTTGAGTGAAGCTCGTAGACTTAAATGGGCCAGGGCTTCTTCAGAGTTTATTAATTTTGTGTTCATTCAAGATAAAATGGAAAGTTATATGCAGTTTTTAGTTTGATTTATTCAATTCCTTTTTGGTTCAAAAACAAAGTTCTTATTTGGTCAGATTTTGTAATGACTACTGTGATGCTCAGTTTGGTAAAACCTAGGTACTCGGGTGGCTTTGCCAATTCTTATTCAGGCATAGTAATTAACAAAGATATTATGATATAATATTAATCCCTAGGATTGATGATAATCCTTGATCTTCATAAGTTTTCTTTGTCCAAGTGCACAACAGTTATTAAGCTAAGTCCTGCAAGAAGTGATAAGCTCAGACTTGTAATCTACAGTGTACAATGCAATGACTATTGTGAGTTATTCCATGATGAACTCTTTCATTAGTTTTAAAAGTTAAGGACTGTTAGTCAACTGACTTAGAAGCAGTACTGATTTCTGAGGAAGACTGACTAACTGACTGACTGACTGACTGACTGACTGCCTGTCTGCCTGCCTGACTGGCTGACTGCCTGCCTGTGTGCCTGATTGACCGAATGACTGACTGGCTGGCTGACTGATTGGCTACCTGACTGACTGCCTGCCTGCCTGCCTGCCTGCCTGACTTATTGACTGACTGACTGCCTGCCTGCTTACCTGATTGACTGACTGATGGACTGCCTGCCTACTTGCAGCTGTCTGTCTGACTGACTGACTGACTGACTGACTGAATGACTGACTACCTGACTGCCTCTGACTGACTAACTGATTGCCTGACTGATTGACTTCTGGACTGACTGACCGACTGCCTAACTGATTGACTGACTAACTGACTGACTGACCGACAGAATAGTCAGAATAGACAGACTGCCTGGCTGCACTACCTGCCTGCCTGACTGACTGCTTGGCTGACTGACTGCCTGCCTGCTTTCCTGACTGCCTGACTGACTGACATTATAGTCAGAATAGACAGTAATCAGCTGACAAAACATTTGCCTGCAATGTGATATGAGGGTGGCACCACTTTCTTATTTACTGACTGAGAAAAAATGGTAGCACTATCAAAAGCCCACATTCGATATATTAAAATTCCAACTTGACTCTGATGCTTTTTGGTCATTGTTTTAACCCATTCGCCCCTGAACCGCCCGTAACCGCCCGTGCGGATCCAGGTCCTTTCTACCCATTGTGACGTCATCAGTTTTAACAGTCAAGGACCACTTTCTTCACTAACTTGTGCAGAGTGAAGAGATCTTTCAAACCATACCAGAATGAGCACAATTCAGTCAAGGACACCGGAGAAACAGGCAAAAAACCACGTGACATTGACCTGAAAATCTCCATGAAAATCTTGGTCCATTACCCACCTACCTTTCCTTTCGCCTAATCCTAAGATCCTAAAAGCTTTCCTAAAAACCCTTCCCACCAAAATCAAGCCTACTAAATGCCCAGCAAGAGAAAAAAAAATGAGGCAAGAAAAGCAAAAAAAGAAGGGAGGAGAGAAAGCGAAAAGTAAAAGTCAAGACTGCTGTGTCGCTTTTAAACCCAAAAACTATGTCGAAATTTTGCTTTCTGCGCATGCCCGAACTTCGCAAGCTGATATTTTGCATCTGGATCAGAAGGCTGCGAAGTGTTCGACCTGTAAACCAGTTTGTGATAAGTTTTAGCTCTTTATAGCACGACAGTGACCAGAAAACCACTCGACTAGCTTCAAAACGTGTTTTTCGGCAAAATCTCCCGGAGCGAATGGGTTAATAATTGATTTGGTTTTCTCTTTGCCCTCAAGTTTCTTCTGGGAATTGTGAGACAGCTATGGAGTGGTGAAAAATTTTCAATTTTGTCCTTAAAGCTTCAGAGTCATGTTGAAATATTTTAATATGTCAAACATGGGCTAAACTGGTTGACTGAAAAAAGGAGACACACTAGGCAGGGGGTAGGGGAAGGGTGGCCGCACTCACTCATACTGACAGAGAAGTTGCTGAGCACTATCAACAGACTTATACACTAGTTAACTGACAAAGCGACTCACACTGGGAAGGGGGTAGGGGTAGGGCAAAAGCACTCATTCATTTACTGACATAGAAGTTGGTGAGCTCTATCAACTGACTTACAGAATTCTTGACTGACAAAAGGACACAAACTGGGTAAGGGGTAGGGGTAGGGTGGCAGTACTCACTCAATAGAAGTTGTTGAGCTCTATCAACTGACTTACAGACTGATTGACTGAAAAAAATACACACACTGGGTAGGGTGCAGGTTAGGGTGACAGCAGTCATGCATTTACTGACAGAGAAGTTGTTGAGCTCTATCAACTGACTTACAGACTGGTTGATTGATAAGAAGGCATACACTCGTTAGGGGGTAGGGGTAGTTTGGCAGCACTCACTCATTTACTGACAGAGAGAAGTTGGTGTGCACTATCAACTGACTTACAGACTTGTTGACTGAAAAAAGGACACACAAGGTTAGGGGGTAGGGGTAGGGTGGCAGCACTCTTTCATTTACTGACAGAGAAGTTGTTGAGCTCTATCAGCTGACGTACAGACTTGTTGATTGACAAAAAGGCACACACTCAGTAGGGGGTAGGGGTAGTTTGGCAGCACTCACTCATTTACTGACAGAGAGAAGTTGGTGTGCACTATCAACTGACTTACAGACTTGTTGACTGAAAAAAGGACCCACACAGGGTAGGGGGTAGGGGTACCTTGATGGCACTCATTTACCTTTAGAGAAGTTGTTGAGAACTATCAGTTGACTTACCAACCCGTTGACTGACAAAAGGACACACAGTGGGTAAGGGGTAGGGATAGGGTGGCAGCACTCAGTTATCGACAGAGAAGTTGTTGAGCACTATCAATTATTATTGACTTACCAACTGGTTGACGGAGGAAATGACACACACTAGGTAGGGGTAGGGCTAGGCTGGTGGCACTCACTCATTTACTGACTGAGAAATAATTGGTAGCACTATCAATTGACTTACAGACTGGTTAGTTCACAAAAGGACAGATGATATTCTGTTCACTTACTGAATCAGTATCTGCCCGAATTTGTTTGGACAACTGTGTTACTATGAGTTATGACAAAATTGAAGTAGATTTCATGTCTGACTGCTTACAAATTTCTACGGTATTTGATGAACTTGTTGAGTGCATTTTAAATATCTCTTGCTCATCCTCAACTCTCCATGAAAAAACAAGTGATTTCCTCAGATGAAAGACATTTTAGAAATGACTGCATTCCATACTGACAAGGTAGTGCTCTTAGCTGTCTGTCAATATTAAACCACATAAACCTTTTTTTTACCTGGCAGTTAAAGACACTTGATCGAGACTTACATTACTATGTTGTCAGTATAGAATTTTTAAGTCATTTTATGTCTTGTCACTGAAGTAACTACAGTTTTCAGGGTAAACTTCAGGACTCGTCTTCTGTTTTTGGTCTTTTTTTTCTGACTCAACACTGCAACTAAATTTGGCAGCCTTAGTTTTAATGTTCAGGGTTTCTGATGAATTTTTTTTGAGATGTAGTTTTCTTCATACCCCTTTTCCTTCTCCTCCAAAAGGGGTAGTTTTTTTTCACGATACAAGAAAAACACTCCACTTTGACTTTGATGTACATTATACTCTATGCTAAAAGAAATGGTTCCTAAAAGTGATAAATAAAATAGCAATAGTAATGTTAATGAATCTATACATTTTAAACATGGACTGTTTCTTATGTGATCATTCAATTTGTCTTCAGGTCAGATGACAGACTCCAGATCAAGACGTCAACATGGAAAAGATTTAGCATTTATCTTCAGTACTGTAAGTGCTGTAAGTACTTTATAATCCAGCTCTTAAGTTGAGTGAACCAGATAAACAATAAGAATTATGTGGCTGGCTTGTTCAAAAGACTTAATCTAATCCAGGATTGTGCCAGGATTATTTTGCTTTTGTTCAATCACAGCACATGAACGTATGGAGCTAAGTTCTGCAAAACTATGTTACAGCAGTTTTACATCATTTTTGTATGCCAGTTACATTGCAAAGTCAAAACAAAATTAATGTCAACAATCTAATTAAAATGATGGCAAACTTTCAAAAGAAGTTCCCAACCACTTTGCCAAAAGCTTTAATTTGCTGAAAGTTTGACTGAGAAGGAAAAGTTTCCAAGGCTTCTGCAACGAAACATCAACTAACTGAAAATAAAAAATTAATATTAGAGTTTGATATTGTCATCAAATTGAGTAACTTAAAAATTTCAACAAAACATATGGTACTTGACTGACTTGACTGATTGTAGTGCTGTACATAATTTCTAAAAAGACTTTAAAAGAAAAAACGAAAACAAGAAATGAAGCCAGGCATTGAACTTGATGGTGTGTGCTGAAATTAAAAACAACAACAACAACTCAAAATTTTAACTCCTCAGCTCAAAAATATGGAGGTTAAGGAAGGTTAATCTAAGCTTTCTTTGAAAAAGTCGTTAGTTTGCATAGTTGGTTGGTGCCATGGTAAGGAACTTTAGTACAGTGTAACTCAAATCACCCACTGCCTCAATAATAAAAGAATGTTTTGTTTTATCCAGCAAAATATGAGTCAGACTAAATTTCTTAAAGAGGTGAATGTAGCACTCAACCCAACAATAACTCAATTTTTTTATCATTTTTGGCTGATCACCAAACGCTGGATTCAAAATAATTTTACAGTCCAATATAACAACATCCATAATTATTCAATCTGGCTTAGGGTACAAATTTTGTTAGCAGTATGGTTGGGATATTATTTTGTTCAAAGCTCTCATTTGTACTTGGATGGTTGGCTGCACTCAAAAAAATAACTTGAGACATTTGTAGCAAGAAATCTACAAACGCATATTTCTTATTGTTCGAAATGTTACAACTTTGCAACATGGCAGTGAAAAGTGATATAAAACTGACTGTAGTTAAGATAAGACATGCAATCTAGCTTGCTGAGTCATGACTTACTGACTAGCTTTTATGTTCAAGAAAGTAACTGACATTGTAGAATGACTGGTGATCTTTCTTAGTCAGTGATGAGAAGATCAGCTGACTGTTGCTGTCTTATGGCCCATTGACTGACTGACTCACCAACTCTATTATCCAGGGGCTGTCCAACTGACTGAATGATTTATGGGTGACTGATTGACTGACTAACTGACTCTACTGTACAAGGACTGGCCAACTGACTGAATAATTTTTGGCTAATTGAATTATCCAGAGACTGAGCATCTGACTGAATGATTTATGGCTAATTGAATTGTTCGGAGACTGGCCAACTGACTGAATGATTTATGGCTAATTGAATTGTCCAGGGGCTGCCCAACTGACTGAATGATTTATGGCTGATTGATTGACTGACTAAATGATTCTACTGTCCAGGGACTGACCAACTGACTGAATGATTTCTCCAGTCAGGCTAATTGAATTGTCCAGGGGCTGACCATCTGACTGAATGACTTTTGGCTGATTGATTCACTGACTAACTGACTCTACTGTGTGGGGACTTAGAAACTGACTGAATGATTAATGGCTAGTTGAATTGTTTGGGGACTGGCCAAGTGACTGAACGTTTTATGGCTGATTGATCGATTGACTAACTGAACCAATATCTGCCCAAATTTGTTTGGATAACTGTGTTACTATGAATCATGACTTAAGTGAAGTAGATTACATGTCTGTCTGATTACAAGTTTCTAAAGTATTTGGTGAACTTGTTGAGTGCATTTCAAATATCTCTTGCTCATCCTCAACTCTCCATGAAAAAACAAGTGATTTCCTCAGATGAAAGACATTTTAGAAATGACTGCATTCCATACTGACAAGGTAGTGCTCTTAGCTGTCTGTCAATATTAAACCATATAAACCTTTTTTTACCTGGCAGTTAAAGACACTTGATCGAGACTTACATTACTATGTTGTCAGTATAGAATTTTTAAGTCATTTTATGTCTTGTCACTGAAGTAACTGCAGTTTTTAGGTTAAACTTCAGGACTCGTCTTCTGTTTTTGGTCTTTTTTTTTCTACCTCAACACTGCAACTAAATTTGGCAGCCTTAGTTACTTTTGATGTTCAGGGTTTCTGATGAAATTTATTTGAGATGTAGTTTTCTTCATACCCCTTTTCCTCCAAAAGGGGTAGTTTTTTTTCACAATACTACAAAAACACTCTACTTTGACTTTGATGTACATTGTATAGTACTCTATGCTAAAAGAAATGGTTCTTAAAAGTGATAAATAAAATAGCAATAGTAATGTTAATGAATATATACATTTTAAACATGGACTGTTTCTTATGTGATCATTCAATTTGTCTTCAGGTCAGATGACAGACTCCAGATCAAGACGTCAACATGGAAAAGATTTAGCGTTTATCTTCAGTACTGTAAGTGCTGTACGTATTTTGTAATCCAGCTCTTGAGTGAACCAGATAAACAATAAGAATTATGTGGCTGGCTTGTTCAAAAGACTTAATCTAATCCAGGATTGTGCCAGGATTATTTTGCTTTTGTTCAATCACAGCACATGAACGTATGGAGCTAAGTTCTGCAAAACTATGTTACAGCAGTTTTACATCATTTTTGTATGCCAGTTACATTGCAAAGTCAAAACAAAATTGATGTCAACAATCCAATTAAAATGATGGCAAACTTTCAAAAGAAGTTCCCAACCACTTTGCCAAAAGCTTTAATTTGCTGAAAGTTTGACTGAGAAGGAAAAGTTTCCAAGGCTCCTGCAACGAAACATCAACTTACTGAAAGTAAAAAATTAATATTGGAGTTTGATATTGTCATCAAATTGAGTCACTTAGAAATTCAACAAAACTTATGGTACTTGACTGATTGTAATGCTGTACATAATTTCTAAAAAGACTTTAAAACAAAAAATGAAAACTAATGAAGCCAGGCATTGAACTTGATGGTGTGTGCTGAAATTAAAAACAACAACAACAACTCAAAATTTTAACTCCTCAACTCAAAAATATGGAGGTTAAGGAAGGTTAATCTGAACTTTCTTTGAAAACGTCCTTAGTTTGCATAGTTGGTTGGTGCCATGGTAAGGAATAGTACAGTGTAACTCAAATCACCCACTGCCTCAATAATAAAAGAATGTTTTGTTTTATCCAGCAAAATATGAAACTAAATTTCTTAAAGAGGTGAATGCAGCATTCCACCCAACAATAACTCAATTTTTTGATCATTTTTGGCTGATCACCAAACTCTGGATTCAAAATAATTTTACAGTCCAGTATAATAACATCCATATTCATTCTGGCTTAAGGTACAAAATTAATTTTGTTAGCAGTATGGTTGGGATATTATTTTGTTCAAAGCTCTCATTTGTACTTGGATGGTTGGCTGCACTCAAACAAATAACTTGAGACATTTGGAGCAAGAAATCTACAAACGTATATTTCTTATTGTTCGAAATGTTACAACTTTGCAACATGGCAGTGGAAAGTGATGTAAAACTGACTGTAGGCAAGATCAGACATGCAATCTAGCTTGCTGAGTCATGACTTACTGACCAGCTTTTATGCTCAAGGAAGTAACTGACATTGTAGAATGACTGGTGATCTTTCTTAGTCAGTGATGAGAAGGTCAGCTGGCTGTTGCTGTCTTATGGCCCATTGATTGACTGACTCACTGACTCTATTATCCAGGGACTGCCCAACTGACTGAATGATTTCTGGCTGATTGATTGACTGACTAACAGACTCTAATTTCTGGGGAAACCAGAAAATGACCGGTTACCAAATGATTGAATGATTTTTGGCTAATTGAATTGTCCAGGGACTGACCATCTGACTTATTGATTTGTGGCTAACTGAATTGACCAGGAACTGACTAACTGACTGAATGATTTATGGCTAATTGAGTTGTCCAGGGACTGACCATCTGACTGAATGATTTATGGCTAATTGAATTGTCCGGGAACGGACCATCTGACTGAATGATTTATGGCTAATTGAATTGTGCGGGAACTGGCCAACTGACTGAATGATTTATGGCTGATTGAATTGTCCGGGAACTGGCCAACTAACTGAATGTTTTATGGCTGATTGAATTGTCCGGGAATGGACCAACTGACTGAATGATTTATGGCTGATTGAATTGTCCGGGAACTGGCCAACTGACTGAATGATTTATGGCTAATTGAATTGTCCGGGAACTGGCCAACTGACTGAATGATTTATGGCTGATTGAATTGTCTGGGAACGGACCAACTGACTGAATGATTTATGGCTAATTGAATTGTCTGGGAACTGGCCAACTGACTGAATGATTTATGGCTAATTGAATTGTCCGGGAACAGACCAACTGACTGAATGATTTATGGCTGATTGAATTGTCCGGGGACTGGCTAAATGACTGAATGATTTTTGGCTAATGGAATTGTTCAGAGACTGACAACTGACTAAATGATTTTTGGCTGATTGATTGACTGAGTAACTAACTCTACTGTCGGGGCACTGGCTAAATGACTGAATGATTTTTGGCTAATTGAATTGTCTGGGGACTGGCCAACTGACTGAACAATTTATGGCTGATTGAATTGTCCGGGGACTGGCCAACTGACTGAATGATTTTTGGCTAATTGAATTGTCCGGGGACTGGCTAAATGACTAAATGATTTTTGGCTGATTGATTGACTGAGTAACTGACTCTACTGTACGGGGACTGACCAACCGACTGAATGATTTTTGGCTGATTGATTGACTGAGTAACTGACTCTACTGTACGGGGACTGGCCAACTGACTGAATGATTTTTGGCTAATTGGATTGTCCAGGGGCTGACCAACTTACTGAATGATTTATGGCTGATTGATATGACTAACTGACTCTACTGTCCAGGGACTGGCCAACTGACTGAATGATTTATAGCAAATTGATTTGGTCAGGGACTGACCATCTGACTGAATGATTTTTGGCTAATTAAATAGTCCAGGGCTGATCATCTGACTGAATGATTTTTCGCTATAAATTAAATGATCTGTGGACTGATCATCTGACTAAATTATTCATGGCTAATTGAATTGTCCGGGGACCGGCCAACTGGCTGAATGATTTATGGCTAATTGATTGACTGACTAATTAACTCTACTGTCCAGGGAGTTATCAACTGACTAAATGATTTATAGCTGGTTGACTGACTGACTGATTGACTTGGTTTACTGGGTAATGCGTTGACTCACTGAAATACTATTATGACTGACTGTGTTGTTTGAGGGCTGAGAAACTGACTGAATGATGCGGCGCTGACCTTAGAGCTGATAGGGCTCACTTTTGGCAGTTTGGGACCCATTTTAGTGGCCGTTGTTGTTGTAGCGAGGTTAAAACAAGAGTCAATGTATGGACTGTCTGCTGGGACAAAAAAAGTGGCCTTTGTAGAGAGGTGGCCATTAGTAGAGTTTCGACTGTATATCACTATTGCTCTATGAAATACTGATGGACCAATTATGATTGGCATATTGTCGTATTGACTAAATAACTGACTGGCTTACTGACGTAGGCTTGGTTTTACTTTACTGAATGAATGACTTATTGTCTTGACTCTACAGTCTGGGTAGATTGCATGTTTCTGCTAGTTAATTTCTTTATTTACTGTGAACTTTGGGGTGAAGTTCTCAAATCTCTCTTGCTTAGTTGCAATTCCATAAGCCGCAGGGAGAGTGGGTACAAGCTTTCAGTGCAAAGATTTCTGGGATCGATTTGGCGGACAAGCGTTAGTTTTTATTTAACAGTGGTATCCAAGGCAACCAGCAACTACTACGAGTTGGGTTATTAACCCTTACATTTGGTTTTCTTCTTTAAAACCGACACTCAACACTGTAGTAACACCAAGATCGATTTTCACTTCTCTCGTAATTTTTCCTGAAGAACAGAAGACAAGAATTAAGCACTAAATTATACTGTTAATTTTTTTTACACGTTGTGATATTCATAGATTTCTTCATTCAGGTAAAAATACTTAGTCTCTCAACCTTAGAATGTATTCACCACACAAATGTTTTTGTTTGTTCGTTTACCAAGACAAAAAGCGGTCCAACTCCCACGGACAGGAGGTTTTTACATCCAGTTCTGAATCCATTTTTTATCTAAAACACTTGGTGAACTGTCAATTCATCATCGTTCACCTTACAATGTAGAAAAATTCCTCCAAAACAATAAACTAAAATTGCTAAGAAAAAGTTTCTGGAAATCTAGATTTATTTTGTACAAAAACCTTTGGGTTTTTTTGCAACAATCTTTTTTCAAAAGATTTCGTGGATTCTAAAAAATACTTTTACTGTACTCAGAAAGCCACAGACAGCAATTCCACTGTAGTGTTGTATAACTTTGACGGTTTTTTCAATCAATTTACGCTCAGAGATTTTTAGCCTTTGGAGAGATTTGAGAAATGCACTTGTTACTTGCTACTTCTCCTTGTGATTTCAATACGAACCTTTCGAGCTGGAAGGGTGGTTGGAATAAGAACCGGGGGGGGGGGGTACTGCCATTTATGGGCTATATGGGTATGTGCCGCTGTAAAGGGTATGGTTTTCAAGCAGTTTACTCTAGGATAGTGTATATAAATCAGAGCGTTTAGGTCTAGAATAGGGTATCATTTTTCAGGAAACTGATCAGTTGGTTGAAGATTTTGTCTAGACTAGGGAAACAGCTACTCTAGGATAGGGGGGATTTGGGGAGTTTACTCTAGTATAGGATAGCAAAATTCAGCTGAACTAGCTCTGGTATAGCTTAAGGGTTCCAGGGTCCCAGCGGCACATCCCCACCCAGAAATTCCTTAAGTACCCCCCACCCCGGGGAATAAGAAACACCATGGTACGATTAAGTAGCTTGGTATTATAAACAGAACTGTTGGAAATAGCATGGAGAATTGACATTTCCATCACTGTTGGAGGGAAAAAGTTCACAGTATCAACCAAATTGTCGTCCTTTTTGAGGGAATCCAGATTCCAGATTCTGGGAAATTTATGCTGGTGGAATCCAGAATACAAGTGCCACTTACAAAGAATCTGGATTCCAGTATCTTGGAATACGCACATTCCAAGACTGTCTCGTATTCCCTTTCAGGGGGTGACAAAGGCCTTTGATATCGCTTTGTGTAATAATGGTAGACTGACTTTATTAAATGGTTCGTTTTATCGCAAAGTAAGCCACATATTTGTGCGTTATGAAAGTTTTAAAGTAAAATTCGCTGCAAAAGTGTAGTCTCGTTTGCAGTTGTCCTTGAGACGATCCAAGAGCAACTTCAAATTAGACTGCACACATTTTAAAAGGTTTTGGCACGTGAAAATATTTCTCTGGCGATTTTTTTGTTTTGTATGTGGCGTTCTTTGCGTCGAAATGAAAGCCGTTTGATAAAGAGGAGTCTTGACTTAAATCACAAAGCCTTACCAGGAGATAATTAAAAGCAGAACTTAGCTCTCTATTTAAACCAGCAAGTACTTAAAAATACAAGCGCTGGTGCGAGTTTGAAAATGAATTTAAATGTCGCGTATCAGTGTAATTATGAGAATTTGCGTAAGCAATAGGACATTTAACGGAGTTAAAAATACGAAAGATTTTAGAGAAAAATGCCTAGCTAAATTTGAGTTTTGGTTTTGAGTCGATCCAAGGCTATTTGAGCGCGTGTTTTTGGTTCACAATTTTCGTTTTCCTCTTTATATACAAAGGGGACGAAAGAGTGAAACAAATACTCGCTATTGCTTTAAATCAACTTGAAACCAAAATGGGTAATTTACAGATGTGCATAATTCGTTCTCGCTTTTAGCAGGTCTTTTGGAGAAGTCCTTTTGCCCACGCAAATTTTTGTAATTTCGTGGTTTTTCGACATTTGTGTTTATTTTCCAAGTTCGCGTCGAAACTTGTGCTTTAATGTTGAAGTACTTGTGGTTTTGTAAAACGTAGGCTCGGGCATTGTGAAACATTGCGCGCAGTAAAATTACGCCGAGTTTCTAGCGTTGGGATCGTTGCGTGCGATGTGTAAAGAAAAGATTATGTAAAATTTGATCTTCCTTTTACAACACTGCGCGTAACAAACGAGGGCTAGAAAAACGGCGTATGTTAAAGATCGGTTTATGCTAGCGACATGAACACAAGCAATACCGGTACAAGTGAGTTTAGTGAGGTCATTAACAGCATAAGCATAAGCAGAAACGTAGGATCAAGAAACACACATTCTCATCTTGTTCACGTCACTGATTCACGTAATTTGAGGACAAATTTAAGAAAAAATAAAACGAAACCGTTTGCTTTTCTTGAACTTGTACTTTAGTTGCGTTAATTCGTGATGAGAATAGAAATGAAGTGTTAACATTTTCCTGTGTTTGTGTTTATACTTGTGCTGTTGATGTCCGAACTAAACTTGTGCTTGTGTTCATGTCGCTGGCAAAAACAAGTCTTTACTGCGCGTAATGTTTTACTATGCCCGAGCCTTTTATCTGGTTCACTCGAGTGGTTGGATTACAAAGTAAACAGCACAGGTACTGAAGATAACAGTATTTTATTGAAGTAATAAAGCTTGTCTCTGTTGTCCATTTATTACAATAAAAAAAATTATAAAAAAAAGTAATCTAGCCAACTCGCCCCCGCCGAGCTGCTTCCACTCTGCTCCGAGTCGGTGTTCATTCTTCTGTCCTCATTTGATATTCCAACTTTAAAATCCCGGTCTGTTTTATCTGACCCCTTCACTCAAGCTGGGGGCAGTTGGACACTTAGAAAATTCAGCCGTTTGTTCCCAAGTGGGGAGGGCAGCGTGAAGAAAAGTGAGAGTTTGCTCCTCAAGCCCTCAGGGTCTCATTCAAGTTCGTCACAATACCACACCAGATTGATTTGGAATTAAAATTAGCCAAAATAATTTGTAGTGAAAATTATAATTTTGTTTTGAAAGTGCGTGTCTACAAAGTCAATATATCGTGAAAAATATCCAGAGTCGTGGACAAGAAAAAAGAGGGCGCAAGACAGTGAAACTCAGTCTTCAGTGGGTCTCCGTCATCGATGCTCAGAAAATTGAACAAAGAATCGCACTGGTCTGACCGACCTTCATCCCACAAACTTCACCAAAGAGCACAAGTCAATAATAATCTCTCCTCTGCGAAGCTACTGATATTGGATTTCTCTCGTCCTAGTTATTGTTTAGTGTTTAGTGTTTAGAGCTACATTAAAGCAAATTTGGAAGTGAAAATTACGCGGATTGTTTACGCCTCGTTTATTATTGCTGTTATTCTAAAGAGTCGAAATTATCTGAAAGTAATAAAGCGAAACATTAAGAAGCAAAATTTACGCAGTACTGCTATAGTGCCACGTAATTTGTGCTTTAAATATTTCGTTTTATATCTTAAAATTGGCTGCCCTTTTAATCTAATAATGAATCGTTTAAATCAGTGCCGCGTAGGTTCGCCGTCAAATTTCGCCAAACTGAAAGGATTAAAGCGATCTTGCAGATGATTTAAATTTTTGCTTGTTTTGCTTCCCGTAGAAATAATTCGATTAATTCTCTCATTGAAATAAAGGTTTATTTTTGCCTTAAGAAAATTGTGCGAAAGTAATGTGAAGCTAGTAAGATTTAATGTTTCAGTTCCTAAAAATATTTTGGATTCAATAGCAAGTCTTTATGTTTTTCTGTATAATAATTATTTAAATTGTCCTATCTTTAAGTTCCCAGGAGATTTGAAGCTTTAGTCACGATGGTCACGCTAGCCGACTTTACCAGCATTACGTGACGATCGTGACAATAGCCCAAATGGCGTGGAAATACGGTCGCGACTGGAATGGATACTTAAAATCGGGATTCTGATAAATGACTGGAACTAGCCGAATATATAATTTTTAATACAAAAAAATGATCTTAAGTATATGGTTCCAGACCTTTATCCGAAATCCTAATTTGAAGTATCAATTGAAGTCACCACCGAGAAATTGCCTTACAGCGTGAAAAGTTAATGTTTATTCTAGCTGTTTACACAAGGCTATCCGAAATTTAGGTCAACTTAACCTGATTTTTCACACAGCCCAAGGAAATCTATTCTACGTCCTCCTTAAAAATAAGGACATAGAGCAGATCACCACAGCTGTCTGATTAATCAAGTATTTCCTTATTTCGAAAATGGTTTAGTATCTAAAGCTGATATTATCAGTCTAACATCAACAGCCTTGTTTGTTTGCCTTTTGTTTTCAGTTGACCAAAAAACAACAGGTAAAAAAACAGATGTTGATGTAACCTAAACTTAGTTTTGATAAATTTGTTATAATCTGACGCAGGAAAAAGATGAAAATGAAATAAATTTGGACCTATTTATGAGCGATGTTTCTTTTTTTTAGGGTTTTAGTTAAATTTTCAGCTAGTCTGGTAGGAAAAAGATGGAAATGAAATAAATTTGGACCTATTTATGAGCGTTATTTTTGTTTATGGTTTTGGTTAAATATTCAGCTATTCAAAAAAAAAATATCAGTACAAAATTTGGCAATTATGGAAATGATTTATATGCTATTTTTGTTTTTGTGCAATATTTTGGAAAGCTATTTATTGCTAGGAAATGAAACGCTTTAGGTTTAGAAGAGACATCCTTAACCAGTTGCCCCCCATTAGAGAGATTCTTATTGACTATTAGCTCAATTTGATGTCATTTGTGAAAATCCACCCAAGCCAGACCAATGCGATTCAGTGCTCAGTTCTCTGCCCTCGAATCATCCGTCGACACACCTACTACGTGAGCCGGGGAGCACGTTCTTGCACCCCCGTTTTTCGTCCTCAACAGTGAAACATTCCCAGACATATTGTTTGCAGACAAGCAACTTTCTTGATCGAAATGGTTATCTATTTATTTTTTTGGGAAAAGGTGTGGTATTATAACAAAATGAATGAAACTCTAAGAACATGAGAAGCAAACTCTCACCTTCCTCCACGCTGTCCTCCCCACTTGGGAACAAACGACCAAATCTTCCAAGTGCCCAACTGCCCCCAGCATGAATTACAGGATCAGATAAAGTTTCCCAGGATTTCTCAGTTGGAATATCTCAGAGGACATCAGAATTCGTACCTTCTCAGAGGCAGAGCTTCCACAGCCCGGCAGGGACGAGGTTGGCTAGATTTAAACATGACCTTGCCCAAGTGATGGGCTCCTAATCTTCCATGTGTGTGTGCCACCTTCGATCTGAAATTAAATAAGAACCTAACATTTTAAGTAGTAATTGCAAGCCCATTAGCACCTAACAAAACATAATAGCCCTGTATTTCCTGGTGTTACAAAACAAGTCCCAGAAGAAAAAAAACTAAAGACTTTGTGATAATTCTAACTTATGTTACTAGTTATAAAGGCATGTCACTTCCTGTAACATGCCAACCTACCCAGATCCTATGGAGCGAAAAAAAAAAAGTCAACAAATCCTTAGCTGTAAATCCCTAAACTGTTTAAGCAAGGACCTTGTAACACCAAGAAATAAAGACATGCACATTAAACCTAAAGAGAATTTACAGAATGTGATGGTAATCAACAGTCTGTGAAAACTTGTGTTTGTTGAAAGCTAAATGAAATCTAGAATTTCCTTGTCTTTCTAGTGGTAGAACCACTGCTTTGCTGCACAAGTAAGCAAGACTTAAAAACAGCCCTAAAAAGTTTTGTCTCTACATTTGGACTTGAATAAAATTTTGAAATAACAAACAGACCATTGATCACCATAATAATAATTATTATGTCTGTGATGAATCTAGCCTGAATACTATGGAAAAACTTAACCAACGCTACACCTATACACTTTTGGATGCTGGACTTTTAGTCAGCAAAACCCACTGGTGCCAAAACAGATAAATTTGTGGTTTCTATAAGCTTAAACCCTAAAGCTGTCTTCACTGGCTTCATCTGTGGACAATGTTGATGGAAAAATCTCCCATAACAGACCTTGTTTTCATCCACCCTCCCACACCTCTAAATTGTGCATAGGCTTTGTCTTCAATTTCTCCTGGGATGAATATAATACCTTTTTTTCTGCAGTGGTGGTGAATCAATGTCAATCACGAAGAATTAGTCTCTAATTATGAATTATTTTAGCCAGTTAACTCTTAATTAAGCTAGTTGGTGCTTATTAAAGGTTTTAAGTGTGCTAATGAGCTTGCTGTTTAGTGTTTGCGTAAATAATGTAAAATTGCAATGGGATCATTTCACAATAGCTTTGTTTGACGACAATAATACCAGAATTCCTGTTTTTTCCCCTTAAGTTTCCTTATGCTTCAATTATCCCAGATATGTTAAAATAAAAAAAGCCATAATAACCCAAGAAAAACTTCAGGATTCTGATTGTTTGCCGCCAAATGATGCAATTATGGAAATGGCCAATTGACAAAACAAGCAAAGGAAGCATTATCACCAATATTATTATGCTGTCACCCAATTACCATTTTGAAGGCAAAAAATTCAAAATTCAATATGATTTCCTAAATTCTTCCCACCATCCCAGGCTCAAATCTAAAAATAATAAATAAGAACTGCAACTATTAATTTGCTGATTTGCTTTTTTAGTGCTAGATTTTGAAATTGATTTTTCCCTGAACAAGATTTTGGATCAATTTTGTTACATTCCAGTTTTTAACTGCCTCCTTTGCTTATACGTAAAACAGGAACACCAATGAGCTACCCAACATCAAGCTGCCTAAATGTGACAAAAAAAAATTGAAATTGATTTTAGCCAGGCTACTTTTCTAAAGCGAAAAAAAAGTAGATCCTAACGCGAGACAGACAATGCCGGTCCTCTGTCCCTCTGTGAAATGTTGGCAGCAGTGTTGATTCCCATATAAAATAATATTTATCTATCAGTAATAATATTTTCTAATAAAAAATATAAATAAATGACCATCCCATTTTTTCCCACCTAGTTACGACCAGAGTTATATTAGACAAGATTCCAATGAGCAGTTAAAATGAGGTTACCAGTTTTCCGCCACAACTTAATTAAAAATATATAAATTATGTTCTAATTAATTGAAATGGATGAAGACTATAGGGTGTCGCCCGGGAAAACATCCAGCATTTTACAACACAACTACTGGTTCCCTGGAAAATGACGTCTGAGAAACCAGTGCAGAAATCCTATACTAATGATGCATCAAAATTCTGATCTGGGTAGTGCTTCTGATTGGTTAAAAGTTTGCGTCATTGGATAGTGACACGTCATCAGAATGGAATTTCTGCGCTGGTTCCTCAGACATCACTTCACAGGGAGACTAGTGGTGATGTCACAAAATATTGGCTGTTTTCTTAGGCTAACTGAAGTGTAAAAACCCTTTCAATTTGCTAATAAAAAGATTCAATTCCAACTCTTCTATGAAAAAAGAACAAACTTTACGCTGAAAAATATGGTAACCTCAATGTGTGGAAGTAACATACCCTTTGGCAAACATTTTTACTTCATTTCAGACCCCCAAAAGGGATTAAAAAAAAAAACAAACATGCCCTTTGATGTTCCTGCACATACCTATATGGAAGAGCTACAACCCTGTCTTACTGGACTTTTATAGGGGGATGAAAGATATCCCAAAAATTAAACAGAACTATTAGAATAACTTAAGTATAAGTTATTAGTGCTTTTGGCAGCCATCGACTTACTAATCATTAAACTGGTACCCAGGAAATAGGGGACAAGGGGGCCTTTGGCTGACAAGAAAGTCATATGGAGGTAACCATAGCAACCAGAGGGCAGGAACCCTGTAAGTGGCCCCAGGAACATCTCACTTTGATTAACTGGTGAAAATAAAATTAACCGGTAAAAATAATTTGATGGCTAATGATTTGCGCTTCTGAATGCCAATATTTAGCTAATTGTGGATTATTTACCCTTATTGGGATCGAATTATCCCACAATACTGTTCCTTATTTCTGTTCCTACTTGTGATTGGAGCTTGATATAAAAAGTTTTTAAGCACTTGTTTTAAACTCCTCAAAAGGTCAAGGTGCTGTTTTGTCTTCACAGGTTGACCCTAGTACCAAATGGCAGTTAAATTTGCACTTTTTAGCAACTGAACTCAAAAATCACATTATAGAAAAAAGGAAACTATGCAAGTTTTAAAATAGAAGCTACAGACTTTCCTTGATGCCTTCAATAAACTGAAATGAAATGGTCAAAACTTGTCTGTTTGTTTCATTCAATTCTACCCTGCAAAATTTATGAAATCCTGCTTATGAGATAGACCTATCAAACTTTTATCACCGACATCCAAAGAAAATTAGATAAAATTCATCGCTAGTGGCAGTTGTCAAAAAATCTGTAAGCTGACTGTCCACCAACTGTTGGCCAACTGTCCACTGCCTAACGGTCAGTTAACAGATGTTCAACAGCTGTTTAACAGTCCAATCAGTGGAGAGATTAGTTGGAAGCTGATCTTAGCAAATTACCTTGTAACTAGTTAACTGATTATCCCTTTTGTATAAAACTAATAGCTGACTGTGTTCGTGTGTTACAAATAAACCCAATGCTCAGTGGAATCTTGTCATAAAAGATTTAAAATCTAAAATAAATACTTAGTGGTTGTACAAACAAGTGGCTGGGAATAGTTTGCCAATTTAAGACTGAACCTTCATTCCGTCATATAATTTTACATTGTAGAGATCCACCCATTGAAATAGCCCCCTTGGCCCTAATTGATTTTTCTCCAAAGACTTCTGTTTGTACAATGGTGGCACACACGCTGGAATTATTATATTTATTATTACTCTATCAGTGAATTACTTCCAATTTGTCACATGACTGAAAAAATGTCTAGATGTAAAACTAGAGACCTAATAAAAGAAAGATTTTTTTAAGATTTTGCCTATCGTCGATGAAGGCCCTTAGGCCCTCCTTGTTTCCCAGAAAACCTTTAAAAGACCCCCAAAGATCTCATAGACCTTTTAAAACCTGCAAAAAATCTGTGAAAGACACCCTAAAGATTTTGTAGGAGGTCTTAGAGAGACATTGAAACCGCTAAACTTAGTTAAAAAGTTTTTTTTTTCAGTCATACAACAACTGAGTAATCATTACGTACTTATTTAAATTGCTTAGTCTAGTGTATTTAATAGAAAATGTTGAGTGAATGGGGGTTGTGGAACAACAGCTGGGTGAAAAACCTCCCCGTACGTCCACTTGCTCCTAGGAGGAAAACCCCGGGCCAGCTGTACCCCGCATTCAGACCTCCCGGGCAGGGTCAGAAATTTTATATCATTGAATACTATCATTATTTAAGATTCAGACTATAATATTAAACTAAGATAAAATACCAAATTTACCCAATAAAATTAATTTATATCATGGAATACAAACCAGACATTATTGCAAGCCCCTTCACTATCCACAGCCCAGCTCTAGTACCAGGGAGAAATCAGAGGAAGTCCAACCAGTTGTCCTGCTTGCCCTCACTCCATATCCTCTCCATTATTCACTGAGTGTCTTGTACTAAGCACAATTATCCTGAAGTAATTGCCAGGGTTCAGGACTTGATACCATGGACCTGAGTACAGCAAATGGCAAATCATGGTGTCTGGTAAGAAATCCCCATGAATGTGCTGTCCTCTCCAGTAGTCGAAGGATGACAATGACGACCAAGCACATGTGATGTCCTCCAGCCTGCTGATTGATGTGACTCTGATGGACAAGAAAAAAATTCGTTTTACATTAATTTTATAACAGAGGGTAACTGCATCTAACAAAAGATAAAATGTTGAGTCATAGGCAAAGCTAATTAAGGTAAAGGGAGTGGGCTACAAATTAAATGTGAAGAGCAAACATCTTCCAGTGCGCTTATAATGGAGACTGTCTATTGGTAATTCCAAGGAAATCATAGTCGTGACTATCGCCATTGATGCAACAACAATCCATTAGAGATCAATTAGCGGCAATCGCATTGCCATTCCAATCAAGTTTGACAAGGTATTTTAGTCGTGCGTTGAATGCAAAGAAATCTGCCAAAAAGTGTGCTGTAAATTGATTAATTGAGAGCTTTTGTTTTTCTTATTAAAGCTCTTGCATAATTTTTATAATTTATTTTCTCGTTTCTGTCATCAACATCTTGATGAGTTATAATTTCATTGAAAAACTGACTATTTGATGGAAAATGCACGACGAAAATGACATCCCCAGGTACTCTTAGAGAGGCTCAACAGTGCAATGCTTACAATGAATTAATTTCCACCTTCTTATATCAGCACAGTGCTTATAAAAGTAATGCTAAATGCTTACTGAATGTCTGACTGACAGCTTGATTGACAGACTGAACATCATTATTGACTGACTGTTTCATTGATTGATTTACTGAACAGCGTTTAACACTCTAATCTTTCAAATCAATCTAGAAGCCACGGCAACACAGAAAATGGCAATGAAAAGAACTATTTTTTTTCAAATCTGCATGCACATGCACTCTAATCCCCCCCCCTCCTGCCGCAAAAACAAAACCTATTCTAATTCAACAAACATCTTTTTCTTTTTTATTACCATGTTTCACCTATCTCATGAACGCTCACCCATGTGATTAATTTTATAAACCAAACACAGCCCACAATCCCATGAACTGCCCTGTTCAAGCCACCACTGTCAGCTAGCTATACATTTATCAACTAATTATACAAATGATTTAAACAGAAATCTATTTGTTTGATTGAATCATTGTTGATTAATTCACTGATCAACTGACTGACTGTCTGACAGACTGACTGACAGACTCACTGACTGACTTACTGACTGACTGATCGATCAACCAACTGACTGACTGACTGCCTGACTGACAGGCAGACTGACTGACTGCCTGACTGCCTGACTGACAGGCAGACTGACTGACTGACTGACTGACCGACTGACTGATTGGCTGACTCAGAAAGGAAGACTGACTAATTGACTGACTGACCAACTGATTGATTGACTGACTGACGGTTTGAATGCCTACTGACCAACCGAGAGTTTTATTGACTGACTGACTCATGTTTGACTGATTGAATGACACTGAAACTTTTTTTAACTGACTAGCTGACTGTTTGGTTGGTTTACTGTTCAATTGACAGCATTGTTGATTAAGAAACTGACAGAATACCTGTTGGATTGGCTGATTGACTGTTTTTTGTCACTGACTGACTACATGTAGTTTGATTGACCGATTGCAGACTAACTGAATGACTCTTTGATAGATTGAGTAACTGACTGTTCGACTAATTGACTTATTGACTGTTTCATTGGCTGACTGACTAATAATGTTTGATTGATTGATTGATTGATTGATTGATTGATTGATTGATTGATTGATTGATTGATTGACTGACCGACTGACTGACTGGCTGTTTGATTCACATGTATACCAACTGATAGTTTCATTGATTGGCTGACAGACTGATTGATTGAATGACTGACTGATTGATTTATTTATTGATTGATTGATTGATTGATTGATTGATTGATTGATTGACTGATTGACTGACACACTAATCATTGGATTGATCGAATGACAGACTATACATTCACAGATTGGGCTTTATCAACTGAGTTGATGAGGATGCAATTGTTCTAAGAAAGGCCTAGTGCCTGAAACATCAGCTTCTCAATCCTCCTGTATGGAGGCCAATCTGCCTTATAAACTCAGATGAGCAAAACCAAATCCTTGTACTTCAATTCCCCACCAAAGCAAACTGCCACAGTTTCTTTAGAAACTAAACCTTTATCAGGTTTCTTCTTTTCTATCAGAGAAGATTTCGAACTGACTGCTGTTTGGCACGTACTTAACCCCCTGAGGCAATGAGTTTTATGTGGAAAACCCTGAGATCTAATGGTGCTTAGACTTTTTCCTCATTAGCTAGACAGTGTGAATCTCTAACACTAAACTATGAAGAAAAAAGCAAACGATTTCTAATTAAGTTAGTTGATATCTGGCAATTCAGAAGATTATCCCCTCTTGGGAAAATAACTAGACTGCGAGCAGTCCTTCTTCAGTCAGTCAAGTCTAAGCTCGGCAGGACTGGAGAGAGCGAATTGGCCGAGAGGGAAACTGGAGAGAGGCTTCCCCAGCTTCCCCTCGGCTATCGCTCGCTTCACTCGATTTCCTCGCTCACGCTTTCCTCGTTCGTGTGATCATCCTAAGGGACTGCTCGCAGTCTAGAAAATAACAGTCATTAAAAGCATGCTCGCTTCGCAGCTTATAGTTTACATTGTCACCTCTACTTTTGTTGCAGTATCACCTTAAAGAAATAAAAGATGTCTCTTGAAGTTTTTATGGGATGGTAAACAAGATAAAGTTAAAAGAACAGAAATAATCAATGAGTATGCAGAAGGTGGCCTCAAAATGCTAGACTTACAAAGCTTCAATCCCACCCTTAAAGTGAAATGGATTCAAAGATGTCTAGATCCATATAACAGAGGAAAACGAAAACTGTTTGTAGAGTTCTTCCTCGCGGGTCATGATATTAAGCTTCTTTTGCAAGGTAACCTCAATTCAGATGATCAAAAGTGGTCACTTCTCAATTTCAAAAAACAGCTTTCCAACTTTGGTGGAACACCAATCTGGTATAACTCTCATATGCACTGACAACAAGCCTATCTATTAAGGATCATAACTGGTCTTCGCCAGGTATTGTCCATGTGAGTGATCTTTTGGAAGACGATTCACAATTTTTAAATTTTGATACTTTCAAGAAATTAAAATGTTTGCAATAAAAGCTCACTTTCTACAGTACCACAGTATGGTACGTGCTATCGCAAATCTAAACCACAAATGAAAAGTACTAAAACCAACACCAAAAACCTATTGTCCTCTGGAGCTTTCTGTAAACTAGCTTACAAAATATTTCTAACTCAAAGCGACTCTTTCCCTTCTAAAAGTCAGGAAAAATGGCTGGCAGATTGCAACTCTCATGACTTTGACACGATAGACTGGGGTAAGCTGTACACCCTGGCATTTCTATGTACCTATACGAATCTAAACTACGTGACATATTTCAATTTAAACTTTTGCACAGAAAATTGGCAACAAACTATTTTCTTTTTAAAATTGGAATCACGTCTGGTGATCAATGCAGTTTCTGCAAAGAAAGCTTGGAAATTCTATTGCACCTCTTTTAAGGCATGCCCTTTTGATAAATTCTTTTAGAATAAAATTAGTAACTGAATGAAAAACAGCTCTTCAGTGCTTCCATAACAAAAAATTCTCTTTTTTGTCTTGCATAGGCTTCGTGGATGATACTACACTTTTAATCGCGAGGTATCATGTCTATTTTTCCAAACAAAAAGGGTTTAGCCCTTCAAGGGAACTCTTTTTTTGAACCATATTAAATAATCTTGACTATAAAATAAAAAATCTGGGACACATTGCAAGTCCCACATTGCATGTATGTGTGCACAATAAATTACTGTAAGCAAGTTAGGAGAGTTGTTTACCTTGTCTTCAGAGCTGCTATTCTTGCTGCCTTGTTTTCTGGTGCATTTTGTTGTTCAGGTTGCAATCTCATCCCTCTTCTTCCAAGCTTCCAAATAATTATGTAATTTACAATCCTGTAGTCCATCCCTAACAGAAATAAATACAAATTAGTTTGAGCTAACCAAACTTTTTAAAGAATAGCACTTGTAAAAAATTGTAACTTTGTTCAAAATACAGCTTTGGATTTAAGATAAATTTAAGTGTAGCTGATGCTAGCTTTACTCAAAATAGCACAGCAGTGCTAATCAAATTCAATATTAATCATTTTTCAGCTGACAGTCTAATCACAACAAAGGGAAAGAAAAATTGCAGCAGAGAAGGGGAGAACATAGAAGGGTGGTAAGGACAGCTTAAGGTAGGTGGGACCGAGTACAACATAATAGGTTACGGAAGGGTACATTAGAGCAGTGTATGTAGGGAAGATTGGGGCACAGTACGTTAGGCTGGAGCAGAGTAGGTTACAGCAGTGTAGAGTAGATTAAGGTGGCTCTATGAGGTTTTTCAGGGTCAATAACTCCCAAGTTTGAGCATAAACTATGTCACCATTCACAAGGATTTGGAAAAATTACCACCACAGCTGTTTAGATAAAGATGAAAATTTGTTATGACCAGGGTTACAATGACATTGGAGTTGTCATAGCAACAGAATGATGCCAATTTACTTGCAGCCGTATTTCTTGGCACAGGGAACTCTTCTTCCAAAATCATTCCAAGAGCTTTTTCCTTCAAAAGCCTCCTCGATGCCATAGAAGTTCAATCAAAATCTATAAGAGTGTTATCAAGATATTTCGGGATGGAGTTTTTAAGGTTAGAAATACAGTAAACACTGGAAAATCTTGAAGTTCGGCCGTTATCTGTAGAAAATGAAGCCCTTTTGATATGCAATTTCACCTGATAGTAGTTCCAACTGGTTTTAATTATTTGCTTATTTGTTTAAGTAGACCAAAATGTTAACAAAACTACCAAGAGAAGCCCGTGAGACATACAAATCAAAGCCTTCTCTCTTGAAAGATTGCAACTACTATGAGGTGAAATTGCATTTCAAAAGCACTTCAACTTCTACAGATAACAGCTGAACATTAAGATTGTCCAGTTTTTACTGTATTTCTGACCATAAAAACTTCATCCCAAAATATTCCGCTAACGCTCTTGCTGATTTCTCATAAACTTCACTAACATCTAACATTAAGGCAGCTATTGGAGGAAAAGCTCTCATAAACGATTTTGGAAGAAGAGTTCCCGGGGCCAGGAAATATGGCTGCAAGTAAAATATCTAATGGCACCATTTCATTGCTATGACAACTTAAATGTCAACCCTGGTCATAACAAATTTTCATCTTTGCCTAATACAGATGTGGTGGTAATTTTTCCAAATCCTTGATAATGGCAACATAGTTTATGCTCAAACCTGAGAGGTATTGACCCTGAAAAACCCATCAACCCACCTGAAAAGCAGTCTAGAGTAGATTAAGAGCAGTGTAGAATACCTTACAGCAGTGTAGAGTACATTAGAGCAATGTAGAGTAGGTTAGGAGCAGTGTGGAGTAAGTTAGAGCAGTGGAAAGTAGGTTGAAGGAGTGAAGAGTGGGCTAAAGCAGTGTAAAGTAAGTTAAAGCAGTGTAGAGTAGGTTAGAGCAGTGTAGGGTAGGTGAGAGCAGTGTAGAGTAGGTTAGAGCAGTGTAGGGTAGGTAAGAGCAGTGTAGAGTAGGTTAGAGTAGGTTAGCGCAGTGTAGACTAGGTTAGTTCAGAGTAGAGAAGGTTAGAGCAGTGTAGAGTAGGTTAGAGCAGTGTAGAGTAGGTTAGAGCAGTGTAGGGTAGGTTAGAGCAGTGTAGGGTAGGTAAGAGCAGTGTAGAGTAGGTTAGAGTAGGTTAGCGCAGTGTAGACTAGGTTAGTTCTGAGTAGAGAAGGTTAGATCAGAGTAGAGAAGGTTAGATCAGAGTAGAGTAGGTTAGAGCAGTGTAGAGTAGGTTAGAGCAGTGTAGGGTAGGTAAGAGCAGTGTGGAGTAGGTTAGAGTAGGTTAGCGCAGTGTAGAGTAGGTTAGTTCAGAGTAGAGAAGGTTATATCAGAGTAGAGTAGGTTAGAGCAGTGTAGAGTAGGTTAGAGCAGTGTAGAGTAGGTTAGAGCAGTGTAGGGTAGGTAAGAGCAGTGTAGAGTAGGTTAGAGTAGGTTAGCACAGTGTAGACTAGGTTAGTTCAGAGTAGAGAAGGTTAGATCAGAGTAGAGTAAGTCAGAGCAGTGTAGAGTAGGTTAGATCAGAGTAGAGTAGGTAAGAGCAGTGTAGAGTAGGTTAGAGCAGTGTAGGGTAGGTAAGAGCAGTGTAGAGTAGGTTAGAGTAGGTTAGCGCAGTGTAGACTAGGTTAGTTCAGAGTAGAGAAGGTTAGATCAGAGTAGAGTAAGTCAGAGCAGTGTAGAGTAGGTTAGATCAGAGTAGAGTAAGTTAAAGCAGTGTAGAGTAGGTTAGAGCAGTGTAGGGTAGGTAAGAGCAGTGTAGAGTAGGTTAGAGTAGGTTAGCGCAGTGTAGACTAGGTTAGTTCTGAGTAGAGAAGGTTAGATCAGAGTAGAGAAGGTTAGATCAGAGTAGAGTAGGTTAGAGCAGTGTAGAGTAGGTTAGAGCAGTGTAGGGTAGGTAAGAGCAGTGTAGAGTAGGTTAGAGTAGGTTAGCGCAGTGTAGACTAGGTTAGTTCAGAGTAGAGAAGGTTAGATCAGAGTAGAGTAGGTTAGAGCAGTGTAGAGTAGGTTAGAGCAGTGTAGAGTAGGTTAGAGCAGTGTAGAGTAGGTTAGAGCAGTGTAGAGTAGGTTAGAGCAGTGTAGGGTAGGTAAGAGCAGTGTAGAGTAGGTTAGAGTAGGTTAGCGCAGTGTAGACTAGGTTAGTTCAGAGTAGAGAAGGTTAGATCAGAGTAGAGTAGGTTAGAGCAGTGTAGAGTAGGTTAGAGCAGTGTAGAGTAGGTTAGAGCAGTGTAGAGTAGGTTAGAGCAGTGTAGGGTAGGTAAGAGCAGTGTAGGGTAGGTAAGAGCAGTGTAGAGTAGGTTAGAGCAGTGTAGGGTAGGTTAGAGCAGTGTAGGGTAGGTAAGAGCAGTGTAGGGTAGGTAAGAGCAGTGTAGGGTAGGTAAGAGCAGTGTAGAGTAGGTTAGAGCAGTGTAGGGTACGTTAGAGCAGCGTAGGGTAGGTAAGAGCAGTGTAGGGTAGGTAAGAGCAGTGTAGAGTAGGTTAGAGCAGTGTAGGGTAGGTAAGAGCAGTGTAGAGTAGGTTAGAGTAGGTTAGCGCAGTGTAGACTAGGTTAGCTCAGAGTAGAGAAGGTTAGATCAGAGTAGAGTAGGTTAGATCAGAGTAGAGTAAGTCAGAGCAGTGTAGAGTAGGTTAGATCAGAGTAGAGTAGGTTAGAGCAGTGTCGAGTAGGTTAGAGTAGGTTAGAGCGGTGTAGAGTAGGTTAGTTCAGAGTAGAGAAGGTTAGATCAGAGTAGGGTAGGTAAGAGCAGTGTAGAGTAGGTTAGAGCAGTGTAGAGTAGGTTAGTTCAGAGTAGAGAAGGTTAGATCAGAGTAGGGTAGGTAAGAGCAGCGTAGAGTAGGTTAGAGCAGTGTAGAGTAGGTTAGTTCAGAGTAGAGAAGATTAGATCAGAGTAGGGTAGGTAAGAGCAGTGTAGAGTAGGTTAGCGCAGTGTAGACTAGGTTAGTTCAGAGTAGAGAAGGTTAGAGCAGTGTAGAGTAGGTAAGAGCAGTGTAGAGTAGGTTAGAGTAGGTTAGCACAGTGTAGACTAGGTTAGTTCAGAGTAGAGAAGGTTAGATCAGAGTAGGGTAGGTAAGAGCAGCGTAGAGTAGGTTAGAGCAGTGTAGAGTAGGTTAGTTCAGAGTAGAGAAGATTAGATCAGAGTAGGGTAGGTAAGAGCAGTGTAGAGTAGGTTAGCGCAGTGTAGACTAGGTTAGTTCAGAGTAGAGAAGGTTAGAGCAGTGTAGAGTAGGTAAGAGCAGTGTAGAGTAGGTTAGAGTAGGTTAGCACAGTGTAGACTAGGTTAGTTCAGAGTAGAGAAGGTTAGATCAGAGTAGGGTAGGTAAGAGCAGCGTAGAGTAGGTTAGAGCAGTGTAGAGTAGGTTAGTTCAGAGTAGAGAAGATTAGATCAGAGTAGGGTAGGTAAGAGCAGTGTAGAGTAGGTTAGCGCAGTGTAGACTAGGTTAGTTCAGAGTAGAGAAGGTTAGAGCAGTGTAGAGTAGGTAAGAGCAGTGTAGAGTAGGTTAGAGTAGGTTAGCACAGTGTAGACTAGGTTAGTTCAGAGTAGAGAAGGTTAGAGCAGAGTAAAGTAGTTAGACCAGACTAGAGTAGGTTAGAGCAGTGTGGAGCAGGTTAGAGCAGTGTAGAGTAGTTTAGATCAGAGAAGAGTGGGTTAGATCAGAGTAGAGTAAGTTAAAGCAGTGTAGAGTAGGTTAGATCAGAGTAGAGTAGGTTAGAGCAGTGTAGAGTAGTTTAGATCAGAGTAGAGTAGGTTAGAGCAGTGTAGAGTAGGTTAGATCAGAGTAAAGTACGTTAGAGCAGTGTAGAGTAGTTTAGATCAGAGTAGAGTAGGTTAGAGCAGTGTAGAGTAGGTTAGATCAGAGTAAAGTACGTTAGAGCAGTGTAGAGTAGTTTAGATCAGAGTAGAGTGGGTTAGAGCAGTGTAGAGTATGTTAGATCAGAGTAGAGTACATTAGAGCAGTGTAGAGTAGTTTAGATCAGAGAAGAGTGGGTTAGAGCAGTGTAGAGTAGGTTAGATCAGAGTAGAGTTAGTCAGAGCAGTGTAGAGTAGGTTAGATCAGAGTAGAGTAGGTTAGAGCAGTGTAGAGTACGTTAGAGCAGTGTAGAGTAGGTTAGATCAGAGTAGAGTAGGTTAGAGCAGTGTAAGGTAGGTAAGAGCAGCGTAGAGTAGATTAGAGTAGGTTAGCACAGTGTAGACTAGGTTAGTTCAGAGTAGAGAAGGTTAGATCAGAGTAGAGTAGGTTAGAGCAGTGTAGAGTACGTTAGAGCAGTGTAGGGTAGGTAAGAGCAGCGTAGAGTAGGTTAGAGTAGGTTAGCGCAGTGTAGACTAGGTTAGTTCAGAGTAGAGAAGGTTAGAGCAGAGTAAAGAAGGTTAGACCAGACTAGAGTAGGTTAGAGCAGTGTGGAGCAGGTTAGAGCAGTGTAGAGTAGTTTAGATCAGAGTAGAGTGGGTTAGATCAGAGTAGAGTAAGTTAAAGCAGTGTAGAGTAGGTTAGATCAAGGTAGAGTAGGTTGGAGCAGTGTGGAGTAGGTGAGAGCATTGAAGGGTAGGTAATTATAAGAGCAGTGTAGGATAGGTTAGAGCAGGATAGAGTAGGTTTGAGCCGTGTGGAGTAGGTGAGAGCATTGAAGGGTAAGTTAGGTCAGAGCAGAGTAGGTTGGTGCAGATTAGAGAAGTTGAGAGCAGTGTAGGGTACGTTAAAAATAGAGAAGAGTAGGTTAGAGCAGTGCAGATTAGATTAGAGCATAGTAGAGTAGGCTATATTAGAGCAGGGTAACTTAGAGCAGTGTAGAGACAGTTAAAACACTGCAGAGTGTAGACTATGTTACAACAGAAGCAAGTTAGAAATGGGCCAATTTTTTATACTCCGTTCTAGGGTGCGACAAGAGTACAACAGATCAAAAAGCAATCTGTCCTTGAATACTTTCAAATGGCTGATTACAAAAGTGGAGCTTTCGTGCATTCGATATAATATACCCCGTTCTAGAAAACACCTCTGAAATGGATTCCCCCTTCTAAAGCAGGAGCTTCAAAATCACGATCCCTTTGGACGGCACATACCCGTATAGGTAATGTATGGGAGTACCCCCCCCCCCCCCGGGGTTAGAGCAATGTAGAGTAGGTGACATCACAGTAGAGTAGATGATTACAGAGAGTAAGTAAGAGCAGGGTGCGGTAGGTGAGAGCAGAGTAGAGTACTAGGTTAGAGCAGAGAGGAGTACTAAATAAGAGCAGAGTAGGCTACTGTAGGTAAGAGTAGAGTAAAATGGGTAGGAGAAGAGTAGAGTGGGTGAAGGCAGAGCAAAGAAGGTGAAGGTACAGCAGAGTAGGTAAGGGCACAGTGGAGTGGGTGAAGGCAAAGTGGAGAAGGTGAGGGCGAAGCAAAGTTGTTGAGGGCACGGCAGAGTAGGTGATGGCAGAGCAGCAAAAGTGAAGTGGTTATTGAATGCTATTTCCTGAACCAACCTGCAACACATGGGAAAAAGCTACAGTTAGGGTTAGGGTTAGGGTCATGAAATATTTTCTGTTTGCAATATTAATTTGGACTACTGGCTCTCCACTAGTACGGTACACAAATATGTCATATTTTCCTTGCTTGGTGTTTGTGAAGGTGGGGACACATTAGGGACTATTAGTAATAACAACAATGACAGCAACAAAAACGTCAGAAAAGCATAGCAAAACAACAACTTTGCATGTGCATATCACACTTTTTGTACATTTTTAGCCAATCACTGCAGACCTACAATGTGAAATTCCTTCAAGCAACATTATTTTTATCATGATGGAGGACATAAACACAACACAATGAAATTTTTCTTTCACCTTCTACACTTGGATTCTGTCTCCAAGAATTCAGTTCCAGGAAAATTCACCTACATTTGACATTTTCAGTGAGCTGGAATTAGGAATCCTGACAAAGTTTGAAAAAAAGCAAGTTCATCTTTTTAATAATGTGACGTTTTTGCTGCTGTTGCCATCATCATTGCTAAAGCTCTACCTTTACTTTGACAAAAGCTTAATATATAGAATATTTTTTTAAATATATTTTTATTTACCTTGGTTTTCTAAACTGTCTTGGGTCCACTTGTTAAATGGCATAATCCTTAAAGTTCTTCAGGCTGATTTAGTTCCTTTGCCTAGCACTTGCTGTTGAAGAAATAGATGAATTTGATTATTAATGTCTCAAACAGCTCAATAATAAAGTTTTATGACGACAAAACAAAGGATTAATCACTATAACATATGAGGCATCAATATTAGATCTAAATTAAAAATTTCATGAACTTTTGCTCTGATTAAAATTCTCATAATCATGCATTACTCTCCAGGGTAAAATTGTACGACACAAAGGCTGTGCTCTAAGAAAATGGAAAGGAGCCCAATGCTCAGCACCTGTGAAATCCAGGGTGCCCAGCATCAGAATTCTATGAAAAACTAAGATTGTCTATGCCATGTAGGCACCCAGAAGTGACAAGAAATGGTGATGTTGACAATTACATTACCGAACACTATTTATAGAGAAACATCAGATCGATTGGGACTCTGCCAAATGTATTATGTATTCTAAAGACTACTATCAACAACTCACTTTTGAAAGCTGGTTTACTAACTTAGAACAAAGGCCACTGAATCATAGCCTACAGTTACCGTACAAAAGACTTATTGACAAACTCAAGCAAAACAGATGACGAAAGAATGACTGCCCAGACATCCAACAATTTGATATACAATAAAAAACATTTTAACTGTGACAAAACACAGATCAAAACACACCAATGACATTAAAGTCTTAATAGCCAATAATATGGCTTAACTGACAGACAACCAATAATATTGCGAATTTAATGACCAATTGGGTGAATATCCAGGGTTTAATACAATCAAGGTGATGTGATACAATTCACTACGCACCGATTGTCAACTGTCAACAACAGTCCTATTCAGGGCTACGTTCACCTAAACAGTAATAAGTATTCCACCTTCCTATGAGATACATGTAATATCATTATTAGATTCTGTTTTTGTGATCCACTGGAACCTCTATCCAGGGGACAAGGAAAGTGTGCAGTTAGGCTAAGGTTTGTTTATTATTAAAAAAAAAAAACTACAAAGGAAATCAGAATTAACTTATATATACAATATTATATGTTGAATTCACACAATACAAACCCTAGGGATATCTGTTTCCCAGGTAAGGGAACACATATCACTAGGGATGAGTGTTTCCCTGGTAGGGGAACACCAATCACTAGGGATATGTGTT